>VXBZ01008475.1:11994-33640 GCA_013399135.1 Heliornis fulica | reverse complement strand
CCATGCTGGTGCAGGGAAAGAGGTCAAGATCAGTGGCAGCCTGGGCTGAAGTCATAAGGCCCTCATAGAATTCACAATCTCAAGGGAAATGGGCCAAACAAGGATTAAAATCAGGACCCTGAATTTTAGGACACTGAACTTTTAGTTCCTTAAGGAGTAAGTGGATGGGAGCCCCTGGGAAACCACTCTCAGGAATAAAGGAGCAGAACAGAGATGGATGCTCTTCAAGGACATTTTTCTTAAGAGCGCAAGAGCTCTCAACTCCTATGTTAAGCAGCAGGCAAGGAGTGCAGGACACCGGGATGGCTGAGAAGCACCTTCTGCTGAAACCAAAGCATGAGAAGGGAATGTACAGGCAGTGGCACCAAGCACATGTATCCTGGGAACAATACCCAGATGTGGAAGGATGGAATCAGGAAAGCTAGGCCACAGCTGGACAGTGAGGATGGCTTCTACAGGTATGGTGATCAGAAAAGGAAGATTAAAGAAAACAAACTCGCTCCCCCCATCCCCTCTCTCTGCCCCCATAAAAGAGACAGGAGCACTAGTGAACACCAACACGGAGGAGGCTGAGCTATGCAGCAATTTGTATGGCTCAGTGTTCACTGTTAATCACTCTTCCCTTATCTCCCCAACTTCCAGGCAGGGACTGGCACAATGAAGTCCTTCCTGCTCTCAGAGAAGATCGGGCTCCAGACCACCTGAGGAACTCAGATAGGCACAGCTCCATGGGACCCAGTGAGATGCATCCAGGGTCCTGAGGGAACCAGCTGATGTAGCCGACAAGTCGTGGCAGTGTCAGGGAAATGCCCAGTGACTGGAGAGAAGGGAATACTGCACCCTCTTAGGATAAAAAGGGTAGAAAGAAGGACCCTGGGAGTTACTGCCCAGTCAGCCTCACTTCAGTACCTAGTGAGATCAGACAACAGAGACTCATGGAAGCTATGTGGAAACATGGAAGACAGGGGCATGACTAGAGATAGCCAGTGTAGCTTCAGCAGATGCAAACTGTGCCTGACTGATCAAGTGGCCTTCAGTAACGGTGGACTGAATGTACCAGTGACGCTAAACTGGAGAGAGATATGTGTGTGATGGATGAACTATTAGATGGATAAAAAAATTAGCTGGATGCCACACAGAGAGCTATAGTCAACAGTTTAAAGTCCACGTAGAAACCAGTAATGAATGGTGTCCCTAAAGGGTCCATATTAGGACCAGTACTATTTACTATCTTCTTCCATGACAGATATAGTGGGATTGAGAAGACTATCCACAAGTCAGGAAGAAATTCTGTGGATGAAAAATTGGACATGACCCAACTATATGTCCTTGTAGCTCAGAAAGCTGAAAATCATACCCTGGGTTGCATAAAAACATATGGCCAGCAGGTCAACTTTTAATTGAGAATTTTATAATTTTTTTCACTGATGCAAAGTAAAATCATTTAAATAACTCACGATCATCATGTTATTCAGTTGCTACTTTTTGTCATCAAATTACTGGAGTTACTCCATACTTGCTAATGTAGAATACTATCTATGAAAGTAAATGATTCTTCACTCTCAACTTTATTATTTAATTTAAAACTGAGTATCTAATTCATCCCTTCAATTACATTCACTTCTGGATACCTACCTTTTTACCTTACGAGTTATCTTTCTCATATACTTGTTTCATTATTGTCCATTTCTGTGAGGGCACAAAAAGCCACATCTCACCTGTACACAAATACATATTGTATAGACAGAGATGACCCTCAAAATACAGACCTGGCCCTATCACACACACACACACACATCTTATTATGGACTATTTATCTTTCAGAACTTTAAAAGTGTCAAGGGATTTTCACACGGAAAATCCATTTTCTTGCACATGTAGCCCTCTCTGCGAGTAAAAATAATTTCATAGGACTAGTTAATATTTTAAACACTCTGCTTTCATTCCTACAGACATGCTCATGTCTTCAGACATAATTTATAGCCGTGCATATCTAACATTTTTCATATTTTTGTAAGACTTTATAGTATGCCACTGCTGCTAGATACAAATTTGACAGTTGGCAATAGGATCTTCTCATTGTAGCACATTATTGTGACATTAACAACTATACAGCCAGCAGTATACATTCTTAATAAAAATCTAACAAATGCTGTTACTTGACATAAATATTAGTCACTAATTTTTTTAATAAATTGTATACCACAGTAATCAACTATTGTGTCATTTTTACTTTAAAATTTTTGTTTTTTAAATCAAGGACTGTGTTAGTTAAAGCTATTTCATCGACATTTTTAAAAAATTTGGAAATACTTCAAAATCTATTTCTGTCTATTTTTCTCGCATTGCCTGTGAATGAGTTCAAGGAGTTAGTTAATGTGTGAATTTATGTACAGTATAATGACTCTTCTCAACTGTCCTTCCAGCAATAGTTTTGGAAACGTTGAAAAGTAATCAATACCTCTTTTTATTACTAGAAATACATGGCAATGGTGGTATACATCTCTGCAAGTCTTCCTTTACTCTTTCACAAACACAGCTGCAGTAGTTCTACTACCCCACTGTAGTTTAACAAATGAATTTCATTACAAAATAGAACACAGCCTTCTATGAGCAGTGTCCTCAAACATCTTTAGTCCTTTTTTGTGTTTCATACACCACTAAAATTGAATGACAGACAGGAGAATATTTGCTCATACTTTTAAAAGTTCATACACATTTTCATTTTGATTCCATTCCTCAGTGGCATACCACTGAGAAACCTCTGTATTTTCAGAATTGATGTACCTTTCAAAACTATAATCTTTGGCTTTCAAGCTCACTATTATTTGCCTTCAGGTGCAAATTTTAAAGTGTATAGGCTTCTAAAAAGAACTTTATGGCTTCAGCCAGATACTGAAAGGCTTGTAGATCAGTCATCATCACAGTGTAAATTTCTTTTCAAAATAATGTTCCTCACTCAGAGTACACTTGTGATTATACTCGGTTCACTTGTCAAATACAAATTTGAGGTCATCAAAAGCTTCAGGATAACTTCAGCTATTCAAAAACTCATTTTCTACCTCTATTTTATTGGAGGAATAGGATTTCAAATGTAAAAATAATAGGAAACTCTACAGATAAAGAAACAAAGACATATTATGTGCATGTTTCAGTACAGCATTGCAGTGACTGCCTGTAAAGACAAAGTCAATCTAACAAGCATTTTATTTTAAAACACCAGAAATATCAAAAGCACACAATGTATTTTGCTATTGATTTAACATGTATTCTATTCAAAACATGATTTTAGAGTTGACATCTTAAATATATAGGTTTAGGATGAGATCCCAATGATTCTATTTAAATGTTTCTTTTGTAACAAGTGAAACATTTAAAGCTTCTCATATACAATATCTACCATTCATTATACCTCACATGTCTGACAAAGGTAAATGACACTAGGCTCAAGATTCTTGTGGGTTTAGATTCCTTGTCCATGTAATAGTAAGTGTTTTTGTTCAATTCTATTTTTAATTCCTACATTTTATTAAAATAAAATGACAGACAAGAGAGTACTTGTTCTTTCTTTTAAAGCCTGAGTTTATGTTCAAGAGGTCAAGCTGATTTTTTTCATCTCCAGAGACATTTTCAGGCATCTACAGTTCATATTTATAATTAGAGCTGAGTAATTAACACTCTTTTGAAAGCAGAGACTATGTAGGTACTTGGGGATTAGCTTTTCCCTTCCCAAAGTAAAATCAAGTTCTATCATTGACTCTGAAATAGTGTTGTGGGTTTGCATGGCAAGGTACTTGTGGAGGAGGGGGGCTGCAGGGGTGTCTTCTACAAGAGGCTGCTAGAAGCTTCTAGGTCTGACAGAGACAATACAAGCAAGATCAAGGATAGACTCGGTGCTGACCAAGGCTGAGCCAATCAGCGATGGTAATAATACCTCTGTGAATCACATTTCAGAGGAAAAAAAATGCAAGCATCTGCTTCTTGTGAAATGTAAGAAACTTTGCAAACACCAAGATCAGTCAAGAAGTTGGGGGCACTCCAGGCACTGGAAAGAAAGACTTGCCTGCAGCGCACGGAGAAGACCATGGTGGAGCAGGTTGTTCCCCTGCAGCAAGCACATGGAGGATGATGGGGAGCAGAGATCCTACCTGCAGCCTGTGGAGAGACCCCACGCTGGAGCAGGTGAGGTCATATGATGGACACTGCGACCCACATTGGAGCAAGCTCCTGGCAGGACCTGCAGCCCATGGAGAGAGGCCCACAACAGAGCAGATTTGCTGGGGGATCTTGTGACTCCATGGGGGACCTGGAGCAGTCTGGGCCTGAGGGACTGAAAGAGATTCTATGATTCTAGGACCGCAACCCATAGAAGTGACCTACGCTGGGGGAGTTGGTGAAGAGACAAAGCCCTGTAGGAAAAAGGATTCAGGTTGGAGACATTTGTGGAGGACTGACTCCTGTGGGTGGGACTCCACGCTGGAGCAAGGAAAGACTGTGAGAAATGCACCCACCTCCCACTAAGAAAGACAACTCGTGATGACCTAGTTGAAACCCCCATTAACTGTCTGTTCTTTTCCACTCTTGTTTCGGGGGGAAAAGGGGTGTGTGTGCGTGTGTATGTATGTGTAATAAACTGGATTTTTTTATTCCCTATTGAGTCTGTTTTGCCCGTGACACTGATTGTGGAATGATCTCTCTCTGTCCTTATCTCGACTCCAAAACCTCTCAATAGATACTGTCTCCCTTGTCCAGCTAAGAGGGGAGTGATAGAGTGGCTTTGGTGGGAGTCTGGCCTCCAGCCAGGGTCAAACCACCACTAACATGCAGTCTGTTTTCTGTGACCCAAGTCAAGAAAAGCAGGTTTTCAGAAGAGAGTTTACACTCAAACTTCTCTTGGAGACTTAAGTACAAATGAAACCAGATAAATATAAAATAAATAAAGCTAAGCTCAGCTAGAAACCTCAGCTTTAGCTGTTTTGGATAAACTGTTAGGTGCTGTTTTGTTAAGCTGTTTTGAGATGGAAACTGACACCACCCTCATTCATGGCACAAACATTCCTCCAAATCACACACTTCTCCCAACTGTCACCGGCTGAAACTCTGCCTATACGTTTAGGTACAGATATTTCACATGGTTCATTTCCTATCACTTCTCACCAGCTTTGCCTCCATTTCATCTGCTCTTAACATTTCCACTGTGATTAAACAGTATTTAAGTTGGCATTTGTGTATTTCCTGTCTTTTCACACTTGATCATATGTCGGCTGTTAGACTCGGAGTCCACTGCACAGAGACTGTAAGTTTTCACAAGGCAGCTAGCATACTGTAGTTATGTAAAATAGTGCTTTAAAATGTCTGACATGGTAGGGTATATTCCTTTAGCCATTTCATTTCAGAACCTGTGCATAAACATCTGAATTCAACACAGATGTTTCCTAGCTTGGTAACTGCAAATTGTCATTTCACACGGCTATTGGAACTCAAAATGTCAGATGGATTTGGCCATCCAGGCTGAATCTAAAGTAAAGGTAGAAAACCTATGTTTCCAACAAAAGGGACCAAGACATTCTAATTTTCCCATTGACGTAAGTTTCAAAAAAAAAAGAGAAAAAATATAGTCAAAGAGAGGTGAAGTGGAGAAACTAGAGGTTATAATATCACTGTGGAATGCTCTTTACACTGAGGTTGCCTGGGAGGCCTTTTGCTTTCACATGAAAAGTCCATCAATATCATGTGTGTATACCCCTAAAATATAAGTAATGACACAACCTGTTTTATTTCAACACAGAATGTATTGCATTCTTTTCTTTCACATTCTCCTATAAAAGGCAAAGCACATAATTTTCCATTAGTATTGATTTAGACTGTTTTCATCCACTAGCATTAAGGAATATTTTTCAAAATAATTAATTTTTAATAGTATTTTGCTCAGTCATCCAACTTTTCAGCAACAACAGAAGATGGCACATAACCCACTGAAGCAAGCTAGAGAAATATGAAAGTATTTAGGCATTCTATAAAAAGCCACTAACTTGCAAACATGAAACACTCGAGTAAAACAATTTTAAAGTTATGAGCTAGCTATTGTAAACACAATACAAAGAGTGACTTTTATTCTGGATGAAATAAGTACATGCTGAATATCTAATAATGGAAAGATTGATCAGAAACTCACTAATTCCAACCCAAAAAGTCTAGTGAATTAAAACTATTTAACAGCAACCATTATACATACTAGCTAAGCAATAAAAACCAACCTACCAATATGTTCAGGCTTGCCCAGATGTTATTTAATTTGTCAAAAATAAAACACTGACTTTTTATTTCCTTTTATATTCATTTGTAGATGCCACATTAAAGAAAATGTCAGCTCAGCCTCTACAGATCTCTGAAAACAGTAAGTGTTCTGCTCATTTGGGAAGACATGAAAGGGTGTGGGAAGGAATTAAAAAGGAGGGGAGGGAGGAAGAGAGAGACAGGGATAAAAAGAGAAATGTTTAAAAAAAACCCTAGAATCATTTGATCCTACATTGTAAGATTTAGTTCTGATTTGGCAGCACACTAGAATATAATCTATCCTTTTGTATTTGTTTTCCATTGTTTGCTGCTCATTCGAAAATATTCAACAACACATATACTGATTTTGCAAAGGAGTGATAGCATAGAAAGATAACCCACATTTACTAGCTATCCCATGCTTTAACGTAAAAAGCTATACAAAGCTAGGGCGCAAAATGTGTTGTTTTATTTAAAAAAACAAAAAGTGCTTATGATGGCTCAGTATCAACAAACAATGTACAAAACGTGCCTCTGCTTATACACTGAGCACTCTTGGCTGAGGATAGTTGTAAAGTAGGAATTATCTACTGAAGAGCAGCACTGGCGATCCCTGCAATTTCAAAGGGGATAAATGGTCCTAATCAACAGTGCGCTGGTTCACAGAGCTAAAGTCAAAGTGTGAATCACTTGGTAGGATTTTACCAGATGGTATCAGCTATTCCAAATTATAGATCATCACAGAATCACGAATGTTAGGAGTTGGAAGACACCTCGAAAGATCATCTAGTACAACACCCTGCCCAAGCAGGATCACCTAGATTAGATTACACAGGAACATGTCCAGATTGGTCTTGAATGTCTCCAGAGAAGGAGACTCCACAACCTCTCTCTGGGCAGCCTGTCCCAGTGCTCCGTCACCCTCACGGTGAAAAAGTTCCTCCTTATATTCACATGGAACTTTCTACGTTCCAGTTTGGAACCATTTCCCCTAGTTCTATCACTAGTCATCACTGAGAAGAGCCTGGGTCTATCCTCCTGACACTCACCTTTTACTTATTCACTAACATTAATGAGGTCATCCCTGAGTCTCCTCTTCTCCAAGCTAAAGAGACCCAGCTCCCTCAGCCTGTCCTCAGGAGGAAGGTGTTCCATTCAATCATCTTGGTGGCCCTGCACTGGTCTCTCTCGGAGTCGTATGTCCTTCTGGAACTGAGGGGCCCAGTACTGGACACAACACTCCAGGTGAGGTCTCACCAGGGTAGAGTAGAGAGAAATTACACTATAATGGAGGAGAAAGAAAGGTAAGAATGGGCATGGGGCCAAGTGGGGGAAGAAGGAATGTGAATTCCTAGAGAAAGAAACAGTATCAATTTGGATACAATTACTGGGGTTGTGCTGAGGCAAAGAACCCAGTATCAGTGGGTTTGAGAGATAATTGTTAGTTCTGTGCCTACAACAGTCAGGAAGTGAAGACTAACCTAAGTATCACAACTGCTTTGAGACTGATACAGCGTGTATACATAAGGTTATCGACAGCATCGTCTTCAGAGCAGGAACTCCTGTTTCAGGGAACGGGAGAAATAACTCACAGAAAGTACCTAATACACAGGTCTCTAGAGGAAATGCAAAGCATACAAGCAGCTGCACTGAATATCCATACTGTAATTATTATTTTTTTTAATAAAGAATACTACAGTGTTATTTGGGAGACTTAGTTTAGCTAGGTCATTCACCAAGAACAGAGCAGTGTGAAACCATCAGTTACAGCAACTGATTTGTAACAACAAAACCTAAAACTTAAAAGCAGATGAGTAAGTGACATTTTAGAGGAGATTTTTCTCTGCTTCTTAACCCTAAGGAGCAGCATCCTATTACCCCACTGACATTAAATCATTACACAGTTTATTTCTATGGTCAAACTGCCCACTTCCCTCTAAATTATCACAAGTCTAACTATTTCATTATAAATTCAATGTTAGAAAGTAAGTCTTGGAAAAATAAGGTTTAGTGAACCAAAACAGGATTATAGTGCTATTTTCTCTCACAGTAAGGCTGTCCACTCCCTGCAGCAATGTTACATTTATGGCTGTTATAAAGTACCCCACCTCTCATTTTTAATGTATTCAGCTAGTTCATTCATTCTACTCAAATACACAAACTCTCTTACTTTAAAAAAAACAGTGCTAAGAAAAGCAAGTATTATATTTCTAAACATCCAGGGAGTCACATCAGACCAAAAAGGTATATGAAAATATATACAGTTTAGTATGTAATCTGTAGTGTTTCGATGTCATATTAGACTGAGGGAGGGCACTCAAGAACTGAAAAAGCACTAAAGACTATAAGCAATCTTGTATCAGCTGAAGGAAAAAGTAGAAGAAAAACTCTCTGATATAAATAACTGATTAACATAATTGATTCATATTCAGCAGAAATTACCTAGGCATTGTAAATCATCTAAGTTTACACATTTTGGCTCCATACCTTCAACACCAATAATTTAGAACTAATTCAAGCCTCCTCCAAAAGGCTCCTATTATTTTTATAACAGTTCAAGTTATGGACAGCCCAGAAAATGAACTGGTAAATTAAACATTTCTGTGTTTTCAACCCCTGAATTAGCAATTTCCAACCAGACACATCTCTGCAACTATTTAAGATCCTCAAAGTGTAAGACTAACATATAAATTCTCAGTGCTTCACATGGTTTTATTTTCAGATTAAGAAGAACATTTTTATAGTAGGTTACACATACTCTTTGGAAATACGCTTTATATTATTTTTAAAAGGAAATGCGACAAAAAAAAAATTTGTGGGGAATAGAAATCGAGATCAGATTAATTGTGAGGGACAGCCTATCTATTTAAAGTCCTCAAAGTTGCATCTGAATATTTGGAAATACAGCTTTACAAAACATAGCAAATAAATGAAACTAAATTAAAATGCTAACAGTAAAAATTGAGTGAATATAATAAGGTCAGGTAGACCAAGAACAGCTCTGGAAATAGTGTGGGGCCAATACAGCAAACTGAAGATACCTTTTCTCTTACGATCCTGAATGGGTCGCTAAACACCTTCTACCAGAGAGCACCAGTGATGCACATGTTGACAAATTAGGTAATTCTCATGTTACATGACAAGGAAAATACTCTTACATTACACTTACGCATATAATCAGCTTGTGTATATCAGCTCTCTTGAATGACAGTGTTATTCTGTATGTAGCATCAGGTGCAACTGTTAGCAGCTGGCACACTTCTACTGATGTTTTCTACCAGCTTTTAAAATTCCACAGAAAAACAGGTTTTTTATCTTGAGTATAATGTGAGACCTGTTTTGTGCACATTTTTCAATGCCCAGATGGTAGAGATACAACGTAACAAACAGGTCATGCATCCTTTTTACCTTCATAAATAGTTCCTTGAAGCAAAAAAACCACATTATTAGAAGACTTCACAAACAAGTACTCTGTCATGCTCCCAGTTTGCTGGGATTTCAAAGTTTGGGTTTCAAGATTTTTATCACCAACACAGTTACAAAACAGAAACTTTCACAGTTGACACCGTTTAAGTTTGTTATTCTTCATTTGGGGGAGGGCAGGTTCAAACTTCTTTTAGCAAAACACCAAAAGCTGTTAACAGTGTTAATGAATTGCCATTATATGTCAAAAAGTCCATCTCGCTAAACCCCTTGTTATTTCACCCTTACCTTAAACATGGTTTACAGTTCTGAACATGGCAATAGCCACAATGATTCAGATTGTTATTACTGGAAGGAAGGAAGAAATGAAGCATATATGAATATACTACTCACGTGTTTAAATCTTGCCAAAGGAATTCTGTTAATGTCTATCGGAGCACGTTCTGCAACATTAACAAATCTGACTTCTGGAATGGCAATTGCACATACTACATGGGCCCACCTGTGAAAAGTGTCACGTCAAGAACAGCACCAAAATAATCCACAGAAATACAAAAGTTTAAGATGCTTTGTTGGTGTGTATTTTTTATTTTTTTTTTAAAGGCCATCTCTACTTCCTTATTAGGATTACCTTTGCTTCTCTGACATATATTTAACAAAGTTTACAACACTACCACCTTCTGTACATATAATCTTGGACGGGGATTTTATCGCAACACATTTTTTCAAGCATCATTTACATTCGATTTATTGAGTTCATAAGTTTTGCAGTTGTGCTTTCCAGGTGCATACGTAAAGACCATGCCATTTGATTCACATGCAATTAATCACCTACAGCATTTACAGCATTCCTCAGACCCAACCAGCTCTTTGACAACACACATGGGCACAATCAGCCACACATGTACTGCAGTGTAGAACACCATCAGGTGCCTAGGACCTGTGCTGCTGGTCCAGCGAGAGAGACTTCAGTGAAACTTCAGGAAATTTGTCAGATGTGTCAAGATGATGCTATGTACTTCTTAAACTTATCGCAAAGCACTGCTGCATCTGCCAAATGCTGGTTCTATACATAAATCTCAAAATAAGAAAGGCTGAAACTTTTTGAAAGTATGAAATTATTCTAAAATTGCAATTATATGAAGCAAAGGAGAAGCTAATGACATTTTTATTAACCAATAGTAGCCTTCTGAGACTACTTCTAAAATCTTTTTTTTTTTGGATAGACAACTAGTAAATCTGAAGAAAGAGAACCACTTCCATTCCTTGGCTCACAATTAACACATTTACAGCCATTCATTACAGATCTTGTCTCCTTATCCCATTTGCTTTTTATTTTTTTGTGTGCCCTTAATGCTTGCCTCATTTTCTGGAGATCTCCAGAGATACTTTACGTGAGCATCTTAGCAGATTAGCACAAGGGTGATGTTAGAGGGTGATGCAGCACAATAGAAATCTTTTTCCTGCAGTACAGTGGTGCTATTTCAATGCTCATCTTTGACAAAAGAAAAGGAAAAATTATATATAGGGACCAAACAAACTTCTGCCACATGACATTAAGGTTGCAATGGCCAGTGTGAGGTAACATATTAATTAGAAAGTAATACAGTTCAGCCCAAATAAAAGCTGGTAAGTTTGTAGATCTATCATCATATTACGGTGACAGTTTTGTTTATGTTCTAACTTGGAGAAAAAAAGTTTTGATTTGAGACTTTTTAACTTGTAATAACATCGTTTTCCTTTCTCATCACTGCCTGCTTACCTGCAAAACTACGCTATCTATCATCTAAGTTTATGAGATAGAAATGCAATAAATAAAATGCCTCTTCAATACATTTTCACTCAAACCTTTATACTCTGACACCTCTCAACCTAACAGGACTTGAAACAAATGCTGTGTTCTGCTGAAAAGAAGGAATCTCAGCTCTCCTATAAGGTAAACTGTCACCAACCCATGCTTGATTAATTAGCTTTTAACTCAAAGTAATGCTCATCCTATACCTCTAATCAGTATGTGAGAGGGAAAGGAGTAGTGAAGAGAATTCATGTGTAGGATTTTACACATACAGGAGAAAAAAAGACGTAACTGTAAAATTCTCTTCTGGAAACCATCAAAAGTATGGAATCACAGAACGTTAGGAGCTGGAAGGGACCTCGAAAGATCATCTAGTACAACGCCCCTGCCTAAGCAGGATCATCTAGACTAGATCACACAGGAACGTGTCCAGATTGGTCTTAAATGTCTCTAGAGAAGAAGACTCCACAATCTCTCTGGGCAGCCTATTCCAGTAATCTGTGGTAGAGAATGCTTAAAGACAGATGAAAGACTATATAATGTGTAGCAAGTGTAAAGTGCTACAGAAACAGGAAAACAAGAGTTGAACTATTTTTACAGAAAACTCACTTCACGAATCTGTTACACAAAACTACAGTGAGAGACAGTGGAAACAAAAAACAAAACAAAAAAAAACCAACAGGATGCATGCATTTTCAAAGAAGCAACATGCAATCTATGAGCAGCAAAAATCAAAGGGCATGAAAAATTATACTGAGGTAACACTTTTGTAATTTTATTTAGTTAATTAGAAAAGTAAATAGCAAATTTAAAACACTTTTACTTAAAACAAAACTAAAAAGCAGCTGAGTATTTTCATGTGTTGGTCAAAGCTTCTATTCAAGCAGTTGGAATTTGAATACTTTCTGAAGGTAAGATCTGGGGTTAATTTTCACGTAAGACTTCCTCCTAATGGACAAAAGAAGGATCACACAACTAATTGTATATCACTGATAAATAAATTTTGCCTGGTAAGTGACAAGAATGTTGCAACTTGCCACTACTTTCCAAAGGTTAAAGAAAGACTTCTCAATGTTGGGGATTTTGCCTGGCAAGGTTCAGGTGTTGGAGGGGGGCTGCAGGGATGGCTTCTGCAAGAAGATGCTAGAAGCTTCCCCTAGGCCCGACAGAGCCAATACCAGCTCTGGTCACAGCACCTCTGTGAATCACATTTAAGAGAAAAAAAAAAACCCAAAACACAAGCAGCTGCTTTTTGCCACAAGAGGTGCCTGAGGAGACATTCCCCTGCATACTGTGGAGAAGACCATGGTGGAGCAGGTTGTCCCTCTGCAGCACATGGAGGATGATGGGGAGCAGAGATCCTACCTGCAGCCTGTGGAGAGGCCCCACGCTGGAGCAGGTGGAATCATATGAAGGANCCCCTATTTCCATTCTCCCCTGTGACTCCCCTGGGAGGGGAGGGAGGGGGGAGAAATCATGAATAAAGTTGAGAACAGGAAGAAGAGAGTGGTGGGAGGTGGTGTTTTAAAATCTGGTTGTACATCCCATGATGTGATTCTGGGTGTGGGGTGTGTGGGGGGGTGTGTGTTTGTGTGTGTGTTGAGGGGGAGGAGGTCTGTGTCTGTGTCTGTGTGTGATCTCCTTGTCTTTATCTCAAATCCAAACCCTCTCAATAGATATCTTCTCCCCTGTCCAGCTAAGAGGGGAGTGACAGAGTGACTTTAGTGGGAGTCTGCCCTCTAGCTAGGGTCGACCCACAACAATATAATATTGCTAATTTACAAAAATAATTTAATTGATTAGAAAAAGATTCAAATTTCATAAAGACTTTTCCACTACTGGGCTTCAAAAATACAAAGCTGCAACATTTTTCATTTCATCTGTTAGGGTTACTTGCTATAGTGTTCTGTCATCCAAATACAGACAAAAATGTTGATGCTGTCGATAGCATGACGTCAGCAACAATATTTGTGAGAGTGCATGATAGATGTGTATTTTAAAAGCCACTTCAAAATCAAAAGTTATTTTAATATTACTAGAAATCTTTTTTCCTAGAATTTCAAAGGTACTGTATTAAATTCTGTAATCATGAATTTCCAGGACCAAAGGAGAAAACGCACTTCACTGTTTGATAAGACTTTCCTATACAAACAATGACAAATGAGTTCTCATTTACTTTCTTTACACAAAGGCCAGCAGAATAGAATTTAGAACAAGTAAGTGTGTGCAAATACCAAAAAAAATATACGTCTCAGCATCTAACCACTTTGCAAAATGCCAGCGGCACATTTCAATAGGAATAATTTTAATTCTGCAATGATTGAGTTTAAAGGGATACTGTCAATTAATTAGGTTTAAAAGGGCTTTGTCCATAAGAATGGATTGGGAATAAAGTCTAAAAGAAACATGCACAATCCCAAAGTATATATTACTTACTCATTGTCAGTAGTTTCCTTCAATGCACCACCTCTCAATGTGCAGAGACAACATTCCTAAAAATAAAAAATAGTGTAGAAAAAGAATGGGTTTTATTGACTGGTTAAAAATCAGTTTTATTCAGTTGATCTTAAGGATATGCAATTTGCTAATGTAAGCAATTATTGGGTTACAACTTGCCACTTTTAAGTGTTGTGTTTTCTTACAGGAAAAATGCAAGAAAAGAGTAACAAAAAAAGACAATTCAAAAGAGCTCACGAAAAATAAATTTTTAAGTTTTACGCTTAAACAAATGAGTGACAGAATCACTTTAAAAGCTGTACCTAATACAAAAACACTTAAATAGTAGTGCCATAGAATGGCTGGACATACCACACAGCTTTCTAATGGAAAAAACAAAGTAAAATGACACATAATTAATTTAATAGAAGCAACTGAAAAACCGAGCCACTGATTGAGCTCAAATACTTGGAAAATGTTTGTTATTTATAGTTCTCAAATTTATAAACCTGCAGAATATGGGGCAGCTTATGATTTTTTGCAAGAGTTCCCTTGGCTGTAGTATACCTTTACTGCCTTGATCATCAGTACAACTCCATCTGTTTTCAGGGCACTCAGCAAGGTGTACTTCAGTAGTTCCCAGGCAATATGGGGCTTTTCCTACCTCTACTTAGAACCGCCTTTGAAGACACACACAGGCTTTTCTACTTTCCAACCTTTCTTGTCTCTTCAGTCTCCTTCTCCTGAATCTATCCCTTACTTTTTCTTTCCCTTTTTATTTTTTTAATTGACCCTTCAAAGGAACATGTAAGAAAGTGTTTCCA
The DNA here is from genome assembly GCA_013399135.1 of Heliornis fulica. Taxonomy (NCBI): domain Eukaryota; kingdom Metazoa; phylum Chordata; class Aves; order Gruiformes; family Heliornithidae; genus Heliornis; species Heliornis fulica. Next base: position 18,886 of record VXBZ01008475.1, on the reverse strand, counting down.
ATTTCAGTTAATTTTTCCCCCGTTGCCGTTTTCTGGTCTCTACAAAGAATCGAACATGCAAAACAAAGTTAAGATATCCTGCAACTGTATATCTATACTCAGAAAGAAAAGTTTTCTCTTGAACCTCTACATTTAAGTTGCCCTTGCAGTGAAAAACAGGAGAAATAAAACAAACCCCAAACAATAATCAAACCAACCCAAATGTAATACTGTAATAGTCCAGTCTAATTTCATCTTAAATCCTCCAGTAATGGAGATTATCAATGTCTGCCAGAAATCTAAATGAATGGTGTGTTACATTTCCTATGGGAAACACCTTTCCTAACAATACTTCCATGTGACAAATTAATCTTTTTCACAATTTAAGCATGTAACTTTTGCCTTACCTAACAAAACCATAGAGAGCAGGCAGCCCATCCTCTCAGAGTACTCTTAACGATTTAATATTACTGTAGACTTGTGAAGACAAGAATTGAGGTTCATTACCAACAAGAGCTATGGGATGGGACCTAACAAGTTTCCTTTGCAATAATAAGCACTGATACTAAATCAGGAATGCCCAAATGCCCAGAATACCAATCCCTTCAGGTATTCAAAGGGGAATGAGCAGCAACAGGTAGTTTCAGCTCATAAAGAAGAAAACTATAACATACGGACACCGCTACTGCAGCAGAGAGTAGGTGCTCGAGCCCCCATTTCAGAGGGGGAGGACATCATTGCATAGGATTTCTGCACTTGGTCGCTGGAGAATACACAAAATTGTTTCTTCCACAACCAACAGTTGTTTCCAAATAGCCGCATCTTTGCGAGGTTCTCTTGCTGCATATTAGGAAACCTGCTCTTGCATCAAGTCCAACATAGGAAGACAGGAGCTCACCAGGGTTGGAAGCCAGTAGAATGAGTGGAAGGGGAAACATGGGCAGGAGGGAAAGAGGGAGAAAGGGAGAGAAGAAGGCAGGGATGGAGGGAGGGAGAGAGGGAAAGAGACAGTGTTGGAAGGTTATTTCTTACATTTCTTCCCTAAGTGTACACACTCTGGAAAGTAGAGCAAAATGGTAGGAATTAGAATTTAATTCTCTTTAGTCTTTTGTTTCTCTGTCAGAGAGATCAAGTCAATGAACTTCATGTCATTCTAGATTCACATGCAAAATCCATTTCACTCTACCAATTCCTAGTTTAGTTTCAATTCATTACCCTTTGCAATGCTGTTCAATCACTATACATAATCACCCCTTTCTATCCTATACATTATCTTCCAAGAACTTGTAGATTCTTATGATATACCAACCTCTTGGTGTATTTTTTTTTGCCAGGCTATGTATATTAAATCCCTTTAACTATCTTCCCATTCTCCGTCTGTCTGCTGCCCATCTTTGGATGTTGTTAGAATAACAAGGTGCTGCCATCTACACAGAAATAGTCTGAAGCTATGCAAAGAGCCATTACTGTCTTTCTTATCTGGAGTTATTTTGGTTTCAGAAAAACAACACTCAATTGGAAAATTTACTGAACTGCACAGGAACGAGGTAAAGACTTTCCTAAAATGGATGATAAAGAATCACAACATTAATACATATTCATTCACTGTGCTGAAACTGTTATGAAATAAAATAATTCTACTAAACAGTTAATGGGCACAATGCACTGCTTTCAGTAAAGTGCCAATATAGTCATGGGAAATTAGTTTCTAACTGGCGTTCAGTTCTTAAAAGAAAATGCTTCTATGTGAAAACTACAGTGTGAAACAGCCTGCAGAATTTTAAACCTACCCGAGAATCCTAAAGACTACCTTAGCACAACCAGAGTAATCTTACAGCACTGCATCCTCTTCAATCTGATTCACTGTAGAATCTTGCTTAGAAATCGGCAGAAGGATCTACTTCTTCAGCTCTTTCTTTGAATGATTTTGACACCCTGAGTGAATGGATCATGTTTTCTGCTATCAGTGTTGGTTGCCTTCATAACCAGTGCTTGGACACCAGCACAGTGAGACACTGACCTACAGAATGGGTCTAATTTGTTAATTTTATGTATCACAGTTGAATGTTGAAGACAACCAGCAAAAGCAGACAAGATACATCTCCATGACATAGAAGTAACAAAGTAAATGAGCCAAAGAGAATAGAAAATAATACTTAAAATGGAACAGCCATGCAGGAGGCAGCAAATACCATGTCCTCTTAGAAAAGAAGCCATGCAGGACTTCCTCAGGAAGTTCCATCTCGATATGAGAAGAAACTGCTTAACTGTGCAGATGACCGAGAACAAGACAGGCTGACCAGAGAGGCTGTGCAGTCTCAAATCTCTGATGATAGTCAAGATCCATCTGGATGCTGTTCTATGCAGCCTGCTTTAGGTAATCCTGGTCTAGATGATCTTCAGGGGTTCCTTGCAACCTCTAGAAGCCTGTGAATGTGTGATACTCTGACTTCTTGACCATCAGATCCCAATTCATTTGCAGTTCTCTGCAAGTGTGAAGCTCACAATGCAGAGATAAAATGACATCTGCAGATCAAGGAAGAGAGAAAACTCAACAGAAATCTTGGGGGCGGGGGTGGGAGGGAAGCTCTATTATTCACTTTCAAAATTTCAGTGATCCATTTTATTTTATTATTTTTTAACTGAAGTACTTTCTTCCTATTTGCTATAAAAATCCTTCAGGACTGATTGCTTCAATGTTTTGCACAGTAACAATGATTTTGTCCCTATCTTATGATTTTCTTATGCCAGTTTACTGTGAAACGATTACTGGAAAAATGATGTGCTTCTATTAGGTATTTTTTAATCTTAAAGAAAACCTCAATCTGATCATCTGCTGTATAACTTAATAGTGCAACTAGATAAGAGTCCAAGGCCCCAAAGAAGTTCTACATTAAACTAAAATTGCCCAGGAAGAGACTCTAAGATTAAGACTCTAAGAGTCTAGTCTTAACACGCTTCTTCTTTAGGTTTACTGTGTCTTAACCACTGTGAAAATAAACAATTATGAACCAGACGCCTCAAGAGGAAGCCATAACCCATACCTACTAACTGTGAGGCTTTCACACTAGGTTTGAAAAAAAAAATTTAGAAAGGGAAAAGGGGGTTGGGAGGAAGGCAATCCAGAGAAAAAGAGAAGGTGGCTCTAAATATCCTCATTACCAGCTGAAAAAAGATTCCTCTATGCAGGACCTGTTACCAAAGGTAACCCCTTCCCAAAGCCACCTGTACAAATTGCTGCTGAGTAGACAGTGGTGGTGGGTAATGATTGCTCACTGTCTGCTGGACACAGGCTATAACAAGCTAGGCCCATAAGAACTAAAAAATTTCACTANTAATCCTGGTCTAGATGATCTTCAGGGGTTCCTTGCAACCTCTAGAAGCCTGTGAATGTGTGATACTCTGACTTCTTGACCATCAGATCCCAATTCATTTGCAGTTCTCTGCAAGTGTGAAGCTCACAATGCAGAGATAAAATGACATCTGCAGATCAAGGAAGAGAGAAAACTCAACAGAAATCTTGGGGGCGGGGGTGGGAGGGAAGCTNTTCTACATTAAACTAAAATTGCCCAGGAAGAGACTCTAAGATTAAGACTCTAAGAGTCTAGTCTTAACACGCTTCTTCTTTAGGTTTACTGTGTCTTAACCACTGTGAAAATAAACAATTATGAACCAGACGCCTCAAGAGGAAGCCATAACCCATACCTACTAACTGTGAGGCTTTCACACTAGGTTTGAAAAAAAAAATTTAGAAAGGGAAAAGGGGGTTGGGAGGAAGGCAATCCAGAGAAAAAGAGAAGGTGGCTCTAAATATCCTCATTACCAGCTGAAAAAAGATTCCTCTATGCAGGACCTGTTACCAAAGGTAACCCCTTCCCAAAGCCACCTGTACAAATTGCTGCTGAGTAGACAGTGGTGGTGGGTAATGATTGCTCACTGTCTGCTGGACACAGGCTATAACAAGCTAGGCCCATAAGAACTAAAAAATTTCACTAGTGTTCACAGCAAACCTGACTGGGAAGGCTAAATGCCCATTAAATCAATTTTGTTACATTGTGCCTACATTGCAATATATTGTCCTATATCCATGAGACATGGATAGCGCCCTACATCCAGTTTCAACATACTGCAAGCAATAAAAACACCTGGGACCTGATATTTAGAAAGACTAATATTCCTAATACAGGTATACCTTCCATGGAGGGCAGTGAAATCACATGGACAGGAACAATTATTGCCCATGTTCTCACAGAGAGAGAGGCAGTAAGAACACATCAATTTATGACTGCTATCAGCCAGTGCGAAAAAAGTCAGGATACGAATGGACTTCATTGCAGAACATCACCTTAAAACATATCTCTGGTTCACTATTACTCTACAAATCCTTTCAAAAAGTATTTTATCATTTGTATTTGCATTATACAATAATTTCTTAAGCATATTATTTCACACTTATCTAAATTAAATCTTGGACCATTTTAAATTGCCCATCTGCATAAAAAATCTCCGTAACATTCTAGCATTACAAACCAAAACTCACTCTTCCAGTATCTGTATAAAGTAAGATATGTCCGCATAGTTCACAATTTTTAGCACTCCATCTTTTAGGTTTTTAGTGGAGAATATGCATTTTTTTTCAGAGCAATACAGATCATATCCACATTTTCTGGGCTAAACACTTTCCCTCATTTACAATGAAACTGAATTTTGCGACCAGCCAGCCACTGCTAGAAACTGCAGCAAAAGCCTCAAGTCAATGAGAATTAACCTTGCTTCCTCCGGTACAGATACCCAAAATATGGATCACCTGATTTTAGAATTATATGCCACTAGTCAGGCACAGCTAAATATAGTTGCATGGATAAATACCACACAAGACCTAAGCCTCTCCACACTCATCTATATATTAAAATTAATGCACTTTGTCGTCTTGAAGTATTTTTACACTACCAAAATTCAAAGTCGTGTTGACAGTTACGCTTATAAAAAGCAGTTTTCATACTTCCACATTTGCATACTTCATCAGCAACAGCACTCTGTATGAGACAGAAAGCTGTTGGACACAGCAGTGCAATGGGGTTTAGCCAAGCCAATGCAGGAGAATGTATGGTCATGTACTGACATATATAAGACACATAATGACATCAACAGTAAGACATATAAAAGACATCTCATGGACAACTATGGACATGCCCCACATATTCCCCTTCCTTGTCTGACACATTTTTAACAACTTCTTTGTAAAACGTAGTCTTTATAATAAACCTAAAAATCTCTTCCAGCTCTTTGACATCCCTGTCATTAGGAAATTTTGTCGTAACAGCTAAGTTTAAGATTCCTGACTGTAGCTTAAGCTTTTTTTTTCCTTCTCACTTTAAACACAAAAAAGCAGATTGTTCCTTTCCTTTTTGCCATTTTCCACCTATAGCCCCTTTGTAGGTTAAACACAGCAACTTCTTTGCCTACTGTCTTCATCTGCAGCCATGCTTTCCCCTTGGAAATGCAAGGACACCAAATCCTCAGTGATGCCAGGCAAAGCATGTTCAGCTGATACCTCTTACATCCTACATCGAGAGAAACGTGTTCATACCATCTTTCCTTTTGGACAGTCATGACTTGCTAAGGTCTTGCTCCATAATCTTCAAGACCTCCTTCTATAGCAGAGGCTTGTAGCATTGCTCCTCATTCTCTGTCTGTATTCTAGCTCCAGTGCCCTTTACTCTTCCCTGCTTAATTACATCCCGTGCTCCAGAATATATCAATTATTTATTAAGATCTTGTTCATTTCTGACTAACCTCACTTCGTAGGCCTCATTAAAGAAAGAAAAGCTTCTACTCAGCAAACATCAGGTGCTTTTGTGCAAGGGAAAACTATGGCCAGGTCAGGAAAGACAAGACAGTACAGTGTTTGATAGGTTCCAGTAAAATCATGAGGGGCTTGGAAAACGGCTTGACTAAGTAACTAGATGGTTGCTATAAAAAGAAAAACAAGAACCAGCAGATGTAAAACAAACAAACAGAAACATTCTTCAAAGACTATATGACCGTTGGCCAGATGCAGATGCTAAAAAATTACAACACTTGAAAAAGAAGCTGCATAATTTCATGAAAGAGAAATCCAACAAAGGTTACCTTTTACTCAGCAAATGCAAAGATACTGCCTGTGGCTAAGGCAGTTTCTTATTTTCATATTGTAGGAGATTGAGAGAGCATTAGGGAATGCTTGCCCAAGACTTATACTCTTCCCCAGGTAGTCATTTCTGACTGTGTTAGAGAGAGGATAACAGCCTAGAATAGACTTTGGTTTAATTCATTACGACAGATCTCACTGTTCTATGTAACCTGCCATTTAAAAGCTTTTAAAAGTACATTTTAAAATGTTTTAGGAAAGATATTAGATATTAGGAAAATCCCATTATTTGGCAATGCGAAGTATATAGTGCAATATACATAATACACATTTAATTTGCATGTAACGTTTGTGATTCTGAAAATTACAATGTGTTCACAAGCTCTGTTCCTTATTTTCGACAATATTATTTAATTAACAATAATTATTCCTTGCTATTATTATTATTATTATTATTATAGTATTTATAAATATAAATATTGATGATGATGTTACTGAGGTAACTTTATTAACATGGCTTTGTTTAGCAATGATTTAGCAGAATTAATTATTTCAAGAATGTACACATTTTGGCTAGTGGTCTGAAGCTTTGCAAGTGTTCCTAATGTCTTCAGCACTAGGACGCTATTTACCCAGTTAACAATGTATTTCCACATTTTCCATCTACCACTTTCCCTCTGTGGCTGCTGTGTCTAAAAGCACACAAGAATCTAAGAAGAGTGGTTAGGACAGGAATTTTTCCCTAATTTTTTCTAGTAAGAGGTCAGAACAGTTGCTTGCAGT
>VXBZ01008475.1:0-11988 GCA_013399135.1 Heliornis fulica | reverse complement strand
GAGTCAACTGCTGCAAAGCTGCATCGCAGAAATGCTGACTTACTAGTCTGATTTGTTATAGATACAAATTGTATGGCTAAGGCTGATAAATATCTTTGGTTTTCTTCAAGCCACACTGGTGGGTTTTTTAGAGAGGAAGGAACCTTTGAACTCAAAATAGACACCCTGAGTCTTCCATCTTCTCTCCCAATTATCTTTCAATGTCCAAGGTCACACTTTCACGAGAATGGGATGGTAGTATTTCTACTGATAAAAAATATGTAGGATAACTCCCCTTATTGTAAGACAATGGTTGGAAATTACAGTAAATATTAGATTTAAACCTAAACATCTTTCTCTGTGCAGGTCATAATATCCTGTTAGTGCATGTTGCCACCTTCCCCACTCCCCACTCTGATTTTGCAGCAGTACTCCTGGAGAGTACTGCTGAGGGAGAGGGAAGGGATGGGAGGGGCAAGGGAAAATGGGAAAGAAGGGGAAAGAGGGAAAGGGAAAGAAGAATCAGACCTTACTTTTTCTGAAATAAAAAACACAGAAAACTGAAGGTCTTTACCTTTCCTGCTGCAGCTAGATTTTTATGCTCAGTGATTTCTTTCTACTAATGACATCCAAATGCTTTTAAAACTTGCTAGGAAAATCAGGCTGAAAATTAGATTTAATTTTGGCAGTTATCAAGCTCTGAAAGCAAGAGTTTATAGTTTATAGCTACACTATATCTGTGAGAAAAGCAACACTATTGAAAACATTGTTTGAACCCATTATTTTCGGTGGGGTGGGGGGGGTTAAACAGGTCAGTTTCTGAGCTGGATTGAAGAAAGCTCTTACGTGCCACTTTTTTGACGCCTTGGTAGGGGCGGGAAGAAAAGAAATTCTTCAATTAATGTAAAAGGCTGCTCTAAACACAAAATGCAAACCAACCTGCAGTCTGAATATCAGTAGTAAAATACAAAGCACAAGAAAGCTCATCAACCATAAGCTATTCTACTAAGCAGTTTAATGCTTGCTATTCAACACAGATCTGTTCTCAAAGTCAGTGCCAACCGACCACATTAGGTGCCGACTATTCCTGTAGTGCCATGGAGGGTGAGAAAAGGTGTGAAAAGTCATGAAGCTTCCTCAGTAATCTCATTAAGAGCTAGCTTGCTATGAAGTTAAGCACTGAAGTGCACTTACACTTTCCCTTGATCTCTTTTCTCTATCCTGTCCCAAATCCTTTTGTCCTCTAAATAATAAAGGTACTTACATTTATGTACTCTAGCTGCTAGATGACCACATCCTTGCACATTATACAGTACGCTGCATTCTCTGTAATGCCAGTCATTATTCTTCCTGACTTCACTAGCTTTCTTTAGCTGAAGCATTTAAGATTAATGAGACATTTGTTCTCAATCAAAGCCATTCGTATGAATACAGTTTCACTTTCAGGACCCATGCAGGTGACTTATTTAATATTATTTGATTTTTTAATTGAGGGGGGATTGATTTATGGCTATTTTTTGTGCATTAGCACTGACAAATTCAGTATTACTCTTCTCTTTTGTCAACGATCGTTATCAAAGAAGACCTACTGCCAAGTAGAATATCAAGATACATTATCATGGCTACTAGTGCCTCCTGGAAGGTGAAGATTTGATGTAAAATACTGTAAAGTGTATTACTTCAGCTGCATAGAGATGGGGCAACTGCAAGAAAACAGTATGATTCTGAATCTCAAAAGCAGTTTCCCCAATAGTATAAAATACAACCTCTACCAAAGAAAAGTCTGTCTCTGTAAATCTGAGTACACTTTGGCATTTTTTCTATTTCCATATTTTAATGAAGTTCATAGATGGGTTTCATACATAACACAGTTTCTTTCAGCTGCTAACACAACCCTAATTTCTATTTCTCAATGCTTTGCAAAATCAGGCTGATAGACAAAAACCTAGCAGAGACCAAATTTTCTATAAAGTTAACACAGCTACTGGGAGTTTAGGAAAGTATCATGTGACAATATTTAATTCTGTAAGCAGAGGAACAGGAAGGAGTTTTCCATTATAAGTAACGAATCTCAAACTGTGAACCAGTATTTGTACCAATGTTTCGTAACTCCCATTTTTTCTACACTGAAGAAACCTTTTCCTCCTCCTTGTTTTCCAATCAACCTTCCATTCATGATTTTAAGTTTTATCCAGAAGGAAATTTCTCAGACAGCTCTTCCTCAGCTAATTTTCCCCCTTGTAGGAGAGAATCAACATGAAGAGGAAGGGAAACCATATCAGACATTCAGGAAGTTGGCATTTCAGGGAACAGGTATTTCCTGATTATTACATCTTGTAATTTTGCACATTTTCCAACGCAGGACATGTGGATGTATAATTCCCACACTGAGTCAAATCTGTCTCACAACTTCTGCAATTGCTGCATATTTTAGGAATGTTTATCCTGCACAAGAATTTAGACGAGCACAATTTTTCTTCTACATTTGTTTCATGTACAAGCTTGAAGTCTGAACAGTGTTACCTGGAATGTAAAATACACTTGCTACTACTCCCTACATCAAAAAAAAAAGGTCATGCAAATAAGTAATTTTCTTTAATTACATCTCCCTCTCCAGAGAGACTTATGGCATTACACAGCAATTTAAAATACAATTAAAATATCGTAACAACAGATATAGGAAAAAAATAGGAAAACCTGATCCATAAAAGAAGCATATGCTTATAATTCAAAAGTAGGATAAAACTGCAGATTGGCATGACTAACATAAATTGCAGATTTTTAAAAGGGAAAGTATTACTCTGGGCAGGAATATATTCAAGTAAGTTGTCTGTTTTTATAGATGTACAGAAGATTGGCTAAAAGAGAACCACATTTATCTTAAGTATAATGATAAGATTAGATAAAAGTATTTTGAAGTGAAAAGCCATTAGGATAATCTAAGGTTATCGTCCAAAATCTGAAGGGACAGAAACATGATCTTAAAATGATAAATATGACCAAGTAAGTATGAGTAATTCTTAATCATGCTGATGTCAGCGATTAGGCTCCATACAAGCAAAAATACACTAATAAATTTAAGTTTTATATCAAACTAATATAAACTCCAAAGAGACAACCATAGAAATAATTCTATTTTATCCTTTTGCCTCAAGGTACAATCAAGTTTACCTCAACTACTCTTGACAAATATTTATCTAACACGATTTAAAACTTGGGCAGTAGAATCTGCAAAAATCCATGTATATGTCAGTCCACTATTTTAAAAAAACGAAAGTTTATAAAATTTCCTGGTATTATAAAATTCTTTGATTCAATTTAAAGCTGCTACAAATCATCCTGACCCTAAAATGAGAGAACAGCTGTTGATTGAGTTAATCTCTGCCACACACATATAATTTTACATGAGAGAATGGTACTTATTTTCTTTCTGTCTCTGCCTGCCAATACTAAGAATTTATTACTTTTCAATCCTCCCTTATGGAATGATGGAGATCTATCAGGAACGATTCATTTAATTTGAGGTTTTGGCATTTTTAGTTGCACCTCTCATTTTTTTCCATCTCATTCCACTCAGTCTCATGTTTTTTTGATCCATGAGTGTTCAATGTTAGACACAGTCCTTCAGCTCAAAGCTGAAGAGAGCAGAAAGTCTGTTCCATGTGTCTTTCCCGCTCCACTTCCAGTAAAAGGCTTAATCCAGGTGTGATGTTTCATGTACTATAAAAAAGGTGACTTCCAGTTTGTGAATTCACATGAGCTGTTACAACAAAAAAATCACAGAATCACAGCATGTTAGGGGTTGAAAGACACCTCCGGTGACCATCTAGTCCAACCCCATTTCCAGAGCAGGATCACATAGAGGAGACTGCACAGGAACACATCCAGGAGAGTTTTGTGTATCTCCAGAGATAGAGATTCTACAATCTCTCTGGGCAGCCTGTCCCAGTGCTTCATCATCATCACAGTAAAGAAGTTCCTCCTCAAGTTTATATAGTTTTTCCTATATCCAAGCTTGTGCCCACTGCCTCTTGTCCTGTCACTGGGAATCACTAGGAAAAGACTGGCCCATCCTCCTGACACCCACCTCTCAAGTATCTATAAGCACTGATAAGATACCCTCCCAATCTTCTCTCGGCTGCAAAGTCCCAGGTCCCTCAGCCTCTCTTCAAGAGAGAGATGTTCTAATCCCCTGATCATCTTCATAGCTCTTTCTCGTACCCTCTCCAGCAGCTCCCCATCCTTCTTGAACTGTAGAACCCAGAACTGCACACAACATTCCAGATGAGGCCTCACCAGTGCAGAGCAGAGCTGGAGAAGAACCTCCCTTGTCCTGCTGGCCACACTTTTCTCGATACACCTAAGGGTGCCTTTGGCTTTCTTGGCCACGAGGGCACATTGCTGGTTCATGGTCATCCTGCTGTCTGCCAGGACTCCCAGGCCTATTTCCACAGAGCTGCTTTCCAGCAGGTCAGCCCCTAACCTGTGCCAGTGCACGGGGTGATTCCTCCCGGTGTGCAGGACTCTCCCCTCGCCCTTGTTGCACTTCATAAGGTTACTCTGCCCACCTCTCCCACCTGCCCAAATCTCACTGGGTGGCAGCACAGTCCTTGGGCATGTCAGCAACTGCTCCCAGGTTTGTGTCATCAGTTCTTAATTTTTTTTTTAAATATGTGTGTGTCTGCACTCTGTTACAATCTAGGTGTTTAGAAATTGATAGTTCCATCATTTGTGTAGTCCTTCTCTTGGAATCCAAGTTCATATGACTGCTACATGATTCCTTGGGTCACCTCTTTTCTATCTTTTTAAAAAGCAACATGAAATTTTCCATGCTGCTGGCACCACACCTGACCTTTACAAACTCTCAGAAATAATTGCTAAGAATTCTGAGATTGTTTCAGCATCACAAGAGTTTTGAAAGGCTCTGCTATTAAAAAAAGTGAATTTGGTATCATTCACATATGAGTAAACAACAGAGCGTTATTCACATTTTTACTATTTGATGAGGGTAGCAGATGCTTGCTATCTGTCACTCTTCTATCTTCCAGCTAACAATGAACAGTTCACATTGACATGTGAATGATATGTAATAACAAGGAATAAAAGATAGCAGACTATGGAGGATGAGTTTTAAGTAAATTTAATACTAGCAACATCCATTCAAACTTCAGTAACTCATTGAAACTTTCCAAATAAATGAAAACTTAAAACATCAAGAAAATGAACTTTGTTCTACAAACATATCTCAATGAAGAGCTCTCTTGAGGCATAAGTTCTTTTCACTCAGGTCATCAAATCAGAGCTGTGGCAAGATGTAAGTTTTCAGCACCAAAATGCATGTGTGCAGTCATCAATACACACACAAAAATCACAGTAATTCAGTTAAATACATAATGGCCAAAGTTTACATCAAATAAACTGTTCAAATGGGCAACACACACTGCCTAGTCTTCCCACACCGAAAACGTTGTTTCATTTCACTCATGCCATCTTCTTGTGACCTAACACAGAGTTCCAGAAGTCCACTGACATTTCTCTCCAGTTCCTGGAGAGCTCTTTTGTAAAAAACCCAATACTAAGAAAATCCTAATGTAACATTTCCATTCACCTATCTGCTGTATGGTTTTTATATCTCTTGCACTGTTTCACCCCATCCCCTCAATTAATTTGGCAAAAAAAGTACTCTCCCTGAGAACTTCCTTATTTATAGAAACTTAAATGCATTATCACAGAACAGAGCCAAACCTATTCAGTACAACATGCTGAACTGTACTCTTATTTACTCTTCTGACCTCAGAAGTAATACTGTTATGGTGTAGTTAGATTCCAAGGCAGTGGTTTCAATTTCTCAGTGTTCCTAACAAAAAAATCTGATTCACTCCTAGTGCTGTCTTTCATGGTATTTCAGGAATAAGCATCCTCTCCTTCAGAATTCTCACACTTGCACATCTAGCTGTAACTCCCCTAAGAAGAAATTAACAAAATTAACTTTTTTTTTTTTTTGACTGAGCTGTGGGGCTTTCTAGCCCTGTTTATTTAAGTGCTAATTAGATTCTGAGTTAATGGCAACCTGTCACTTTCTAGAACAGATTTATGCATTTCCTGATCAGCTATCCCCTCAACAGTAGCTCAGCACATCCTGACACTCACAATTGTCTGATAAGAAAGATATAACAAGGTTTTCTGGTTACCAATAAAAGACAAAAATTGGATTTTACCTAATAAGAATGACTTTCGTACTAAAATCAGAAGATATTACAGAGATAGAAATTGATTCAATTAGTATTTTAATAGGTTTGCTGACAGAACACAGGCCTAAACGTTGTAAGTGGGCCATATTTTTGTAGTGAGCTTTCTGAGTCACTTCTTCCCTTTTGTTTTCCACAGCTTAAGTAATACATGAATAAAAACCAGAAGTTCGTCTTTTGTTTCCTTAAATTTTATCATTCACACAAGAACTTTGAAATGTTGACACTGTACAACAGGAAGATCAAATTGCTTGTATTTATTGTCACTTCCAGTATGCTAATGCTGCAACTGTGTATTTCTTAAAGGTGACTTTTATAATTACAAAAAATGTGTGACAGTTTATTTTCTAGTAGTTTGAATTCTCATTTATTTTCCAACATATCTAAACATTTTTATTATGTCATTTACGGATTTACATTTTTGAGGCACCTGAAGTACCTGCTTGTGATGCAACAACTTAATGAAGAAAAGTTATGTTGACATTAAACCTGATTATCACATTTCCCCAAGCTGTGTTAAGGAAAACAAGTATTAGATGACTTAGCAGGGCAGCTGACTGATTGGTGAAATGTAAATTTTTAAACTATCATGGTTTATTTTAAAATGAGTATATGTTTAGTGATTCTATGGACTATTAATTGCTTGTCTAATAATTCCTTGATGAACAAAAGTATTTCACACTTTAAAGTACAATAGTATGTATTGAGGAGCTTCAGCTTCACAATTATAACGTTTTCCTTCTTATACAGAGCTGTAAAGCTTAAATGCTGTACAAATTTCATTCTTGACTGTAATTTATTACTCTCTTTCCCTTTGTCTGGTTCTCCAGCTGATCAGTACTACATACCAAAAGTCTTAAAATATTTAGAGGAAATCTCTTCTTTTCCCTATCTTATGTGCATTTAAATTTTCAGTTCTTTCTTAAAAAGTGTTTTACACACAACTATTTTCTGTTAGCCAATCCTTTTCTTGAGTATATAAAACTACTCCAAATTTGTCTACAGTATTACATTTGACACTGAAATCTAATTGCATTTTACAAATACTTTTTCCCCAGCAAGTGTATGTTAAAAGAAAATTAAGCAGGCTATGTTCCTTATGTAATCATGTATGAGATTCTTTAGAGATTAAGGAAAAAAACCCCAATGTGTTAGATAACTTAACAACATGTTAAACTTACAGCTGTCCAGGCTTCTTTTCTGCATCGAGAACACAACCATTCATTATGGATTTCATAGAAAGGAACACCATAGCAACCTAGAATAAGAAAGTTGGACTCGTTAATATATTCTGCCTTTCTATCTGTAACGATACACAAGTAAACTGTGTGTAAATATCAGTAAAACACATCTCTTGTGACTGATCTAAGCTTACTGCTAGTTCTGCAGTCCATGAAATATATAAATTAGACATACAGATACTACTCCCAAAACTAAAAGAAAAAAACAACCCACCAAACTCAACAACAAAAAAAATTAACAAAAGAAAACCTGCAAAGAAATTAAAACCCCAAACACACAAAAAAATAAACCCAAGGGCATTTCTTATTTTCTATTAGTTCAACAGGAAATCACCAATTCTCCCTGCAGCAATAACGTACAATTTGTACCAATGTACTGACATTTATTCTATCCAATTTTGCCACATTTCAATGTAAGAAATTCACATGGACGTCTTAGAGTCAACTATTCAAGTCCTACTATCTGCAGAAGAACCTGCAGAAAATCCATACATTCATCAGTCACTCTTGAAATAAAAAAGAATGCATGATGAAAGAAACTACTGCAAACCTAAAGTCAATAGCAATATTCACAAGTCCTCAAAATCTAGCAGAATTTCACCCCAACTACTTAATAGATACACTAACATCACCCAATGCTTTAAAATGTAAGAGATAAAAGAGGAAGTTTAACAGCTCAGAACTGCAAAAGAATCAGAAGTTTATCACTGTTGGAACTTTACAGAAAAGTTAATTCTACACTATTTTCATAGCAATCATAAACAAGTAACAGAAATTGTAACATAGTTTTTAAAACAATTTAGTCAGTGTCTGAAGCATTACCTATGTAAATGTTCCTTAAATACTTTTAAAGACATACTAGAATCTTAGTTAACTACTGATTATCAATAAAATAAAAGTCTAAATTAGATTTCAGCCAAGAGAAGAATTATTTACTTGCGTGAACCTGCAGACAACAATTTGCACAGGAAATCAGAACACTTGTTCCATCTTCTTCTACATAGGCATTAGATGTATGGTTTTCAGTGTTGCTGTTATGAAAAACACACAAATCCGGAACAAGAGGTTTGGTCTTTTCATATTTGACCATCAATGTTTCTGCTGAGCTTGCTTCCCCAAGAAAAGGACTTTCTTCATCACAGTCATTTTGCTGGAAAATAAAATTTATTTAAGAAGGAAAGAAAGGAGAATCTTTCCTACTCTTCCTTTTGACAACGATGAAATGACTTCTCCTCTCCCAGCTCCTGCAGTAACAATTTAACAGTTTTATAAGAAAATTAAATACTTCTAGGTATATATCATAGTCATTCTATAGTTCCTCAATTTTTCAAGTAACTCTGAAACCTAGGATAGCACTTAGTCTGCAACTAGTGTTTTTCCAGCTTCACTCAATGATACTTTACCTCTGTATCCCGTTGAGCCCTTTACCTTGGTACAGTGCAACCTAATTTTTCTGTCTAGCTCTCAGGCTGAGGGTATTCTGGTTTAGCAGCTTCAGAATTAGTATCATAGTACCATAGTAGTGTTTTTAGCTGACATGTAACACAGGTATTCCACAAACCAGTATTAAACAGTGCGCTGCATTAGACTGTTTCTGTGGGAATACTAATCTCAAAAAGGCCTAAGTACTGTGAAAACATCTCAGCACTACAGGAATGAGATACAGAAGAGGTTCTGATAAAAAACCACATTTGAAGATGGACGTATATGGAAGCAGCTAAAAGATACAAACCTATGTGGAGTCAAGTACATATATACTAAAACAAATTGTGCACATGCCCTAATAGAAGGCACACACCATCTGCAACCGAGGCAAATGCAGGCAAACACACTATCAGTTCTAATTTTAACAACAGTGAGTGTATTTAGTTCTCATACAAATCAAATGCTCAAGCTTATCTTATTTCTAATTTACTGGAAATAAAGTAGCTGGCAGCTACTTCACAGCTACCTGCAAGGAGGGTTTAGAGAAATGGGGCCTGGTCTCTTCTCCTAGGTAACATGTGAGAGGAGGAAAGGGCTACAAATTACACCAGGGGAGATTAGCTTAGATAGTAGGAGGAGTTTCTTTACTGAAATGGTTGTCCAGTGTTGGAACAGGCTGCCCAGGGAAGTGGGGGAGTCACCATCCCTGGAGATATTTAAAAGATGTGTAGATGTTGTGCTTGAGGACATGGCCTAGAGCGGGACTACGCAGGGTTAGGCTGTGGTTGGACTCCATGATCTTCAAGGTCTCTTCAATCCAAGTGCTTCTATGATTCTATGTCACCTGGAGAAGGAACTGTTAGGATATTATTTACCTTGCATGGCATAAAAAGACTGCAGATGGCACATCGTGGTTCCTTTCTTGCACTAGCTGCATTGTATTCTTTTTCTGCATTGAAATTGGGTGCTGTTGACTGCCAAAGGCAGGCCAGAGGCCTGGCCCATGCCTCTGTCCCTTGAAAGTACTCTTCAGTTAAGGTAGTCTCAGGCAGTTCTTAAAGAAACAAAAAAAAACCCACACACACAAACAAAAAACAAAAACACAGAAAAAAAAATGGTTACGTTGTAGTCCTGCAATGAAGACAAACAATGATTTTCTCACAACACATCTCACACAGAAACATAGAGTGCTGGGAGCTGAAAGGGACCTCAACAGATCATCTAGTCCCCCTGCCTGAGCAGGTTCACCCAGATTAAACGAAGATGAAACAGTGCTGTAAGAAGTCTGAATGTGTGAATACCATTGTGGAACTCTGTAAGTATTATGTACCAGGACAAGCACAGAGAAAAAAAGTGCTTTGAAATCTGTGTCATGAGCTGACAGCTCCAAACAGAGCATAAGAAACTATGTCACTAGCTCTACTGTTCATAATTTATATCCATATCCACAACATCAGATCTCACTCTTCTTAGTAACTCCAACTTCTAGACTTCCATGAACTGTCATATATCCTTATGGATCTAACACATGGCATCCTGCCAAGCAGCACAAGACAAAACGCTTTTAAACCCAGAATGGCATCTTGCAGCACTTGACAAGAACTAGCTTTTATTTTCTAAAGGAAAACACAAATATTACAGCCAGAGAACAATGGGGAACGAACAGATCCAAGATTTAGCAGAACATGTATGCTGGACCTGATTATGGGAAAAAATACGTCTGAAAAAAAAGCTGTCACCAAGTCAATATTCAACAGCAGAGCTTTATGGTGAATAACACAGCTATAAAATAACAGCAGTGAAAAAATAGTTGAACACAGGGAAGAGACAAAAATATAGAATGCCGGCACCAATTTTATAGCTTTCTGACAACTTCTTTAAGTTAAAAGCTTAACTAAGCTTTTAGTTAAAAACATTCTGTCCAATCATATTTTTTCTATGTGTGCAATTTTCAGACCTGTAAAATAGCTAGCTCTGAAATCTATGTCTCCAGTTCCATCTCTATCTATTTAAATTCCCTTTACAGAGGAGACTCACAAGTGGCTTCATTTTTGTCATCTTATTTTCCATCTTCATTTTCTGACATTATTTTCTTTCAGGTGCTTACACTGCCATTATTTTCATTGTTTTCATTATAGCTGTGACCTCACAAAGAATTCAGTTTTGATTGCACACGATGAAAGAGGAATGTAAAACCTGTTATGAAGGTTTGCAAGTTTTATCTTCCATATCTATTATCTACTCTGAAACTGGCATCAATTGATTGCACCACTCCTTACCACTGCTAAATAATTCTCCCACGAGGGCTGAAGTCTTCACTCTGAATTTCAGCCTATTATGTTCCTCTATAGTCAAAGAACTACCTTTACCTTTCCAATACCGGAGTAAATTCTACAACAAGATCTCTACCTTTTTCACATAGTGATCAGGTATCCCATAGCCTCCAGTACTTTGCTGAGCTCATGAACATATTGGTTCTGCTTTCAAAGAGAATACCAGTATCACTTATAACTACACAAATTCACTTTCCTCTTGTGTGACATTAAAAATCCTTTCTGGACCAAGGGAATGAAAAGAATGAAAGAGCAAGAAAATGAAGCTGACAGCTCTCTTAAGATTTTTTTTTTTCAAGAGGATTTACTTTCAAACACCATTGCAAATTCAACATTACTTCATAAATAAATTTATTTTCCCCTTTCATTATGTTTACAGCATCTGCTTCTAGTAAATCATTGACCAGAAGGAAACTCTCTTCATTTGCCTCACAGTATCACAGAATGTTAGGAGTTGGAAGACACCTCGAAAGATCATCTAGTACAACACCCTGCCCAAGCAGGATCACCTAGATTAGATCACACAGGAACGTGTCCAGATTGGTCTTGAATGTCTCCAGAGAAGGAGACTCCACAACCTCTCTGGGCAGCCTGTCCCAGTGCTCTGTCACCCTCACAGTGAAAATGTTCCTCCTTATATTAAGATGGAACTTTCTATGTTCCAGTTTGGAACCATTTCCCCTTGTCCTATCACTGGCCATCACTGAGAGGATCCTGGTTCCATCCTCCTGATATATAAACCTTTATATATTTATAAACATT
>VXBZ01008474.1:490394-720205 GCA_013399135.1 Heliornis fulica | reverse complement strand
GGCTTGGACTCGATGATCTCTCGGTGTCCCATCCAACCCCTACAGTTCTGTGATTCTGTGAATTTGACACAAAAAGCCACAGGGATGGAAAAAAGAGACTCCATTCACTTTTCAAACAATCCAGCTAAGGTTGCAAAGAAAGTAAAAGAGATTAAGTGGTGTGTGACTGGAAGGAAACATTCTGCCCCAATGCAAAGATGTGACTTATGATAAATTTTACTGCAATTTGTTACAGACAGCAAACGTATATTGCATTTGTGAGGAAGGTTAATGAAAATTAATGTTTTCTTCCATTCAGCATGTACATGTACATTCTGAAAAATGATTTTAAGAAAATAATCACCCTAACACGGGTAAGGAACCTGCATCCATCCCTGCCTTTGGGGATGCACAGTGCTGTGCTGCTCCTGCTCAGATGTGGTCAGGTCTGTGGTCAGGCAGTAACAGCCCCTGTTCCTCAGTACTTCCCTCTTCACAACTACACACAGGCCAGCTAGGCCTTGAGTGAATATGCAGATACCTGTCAGTGAGCAGTTGGCTGCCTAAATCTCTTAGTAGACATTAAGAAATAGGAAAGCAAGCTGTTTCTGCACCACAAATATTTTATAGCCTGCAGGAAAGCAAAAAATACACACAAACCCTGAAATAATCAGCAAAAAAAAAAAAGAAAAAAAAAGGAGTTGGATTAAATAGAATGCATTTTTAATTATCATCCTCTTAAGTAAGCACTGGGTGATAGCCTGGATAAGGATCTTTGTCAAAGATGAACCAACTCTGCCTCTGGAATTGTCACATACAGTGCAAAGAACAGGTATCCTCAATTTGACATATATTATCTCAAAGTTCAGGAATGTTTGGACCGATTTTGTTTCAATACTACTGCTAATTAGAAGCAAAATCTTCAATCTGCAGTCGCAGACCACGTGAGTGTTGTCTCTTCTTTAGGAAGCTATTTTTATTCACTGTTGTGTGGTCACTAGAATAGACAACAGTTCCATGTGTGGCTTCTACAGACATTTAACTATTTCTAATAGATTTGTAAGGATGTAGGCTGATCACTAAAGAGCAACAACTGGCTGATCTGAGCTGAACTATTAATTTTAATCAATTAACACATATACGTCTCTAATTAATCAGGATGAAGTAGGTAATTAAATGCAAACCTCAAACACCAGGCAAGCAGTTCTTATAAAGACTTAGGACAAGAGATCACACTTCTTGCAGAAGACAGGCTTGGTACTTTTCTTAGAGGCTCTTCGAGGTCGGAATAATTTCCCATAATTACAGAATACCAGATCTGACCTCATAGTTAGTTACATTGCCAGGTCAAAATTCTTGTCCTTTTAGAGTGTTAAATATAAGAAGTAAAGGAGAAAAGAACAGTGTGGGGAAAAATCCGCTATGTTGAACAGACACCATGGTATCCAAGTAGACAGTTTTGATGAGAACAAAGATGTATACATACTTAATGGTGTCTCTAATCAGGGCATGCAATCAGATAAGTGGCCAGAAAAATGTCATGTGGATCTGACCTCATTCATACTTTTGAACTCTATTGACACACTCATCTCCCACCCCACACCCAAACTTTACACTATGAGAAATATTTATTCATCCAAAACAGTTGCTTTTGGGTAACTTGTCTTTGTCTTGTGACTAAAATGAGGCATAAATCGTGCATTGAAGTCAGGAGAGAAATCCTTCTCCCTCCATTGGATCAAGAGCAGGCAGCCTTAGGGAAAGTAAAGGAATTATTCTTAATGCATTGAAGATTATATATTCTTGCAATAATGCAGCAAGCAAAGTCACCTGCTGCTTGAAGGATACAACATGACAAGTGACATAAGCCTATCTACAAGTGCCTCAAGGGACAGGTGGAATTGCTATTTTAAAAGATAAAACTTACTACTACAGGGGACAAAACAAGGAAAGCACAAAAATTAAGGAAAAACCCAACAGTTTTGTCAATTTACAGAACAAAGGGCACATTCAGCTGTATGCCTCCAACTTCCCCTTACAGGAGCTATAACATTAGAGCTGCATCTACTGAAGTTTTAATATTTCCTGTCAGTTTTCATGCAGTAGCATTTGCATGCTTTTAAATTTGTGTAATGTTAAATGTAATAGGGGCACTACCCAATGGTTAAGGCAACGATCTGGACACCTGGGTTGACTCCTATTCTGCAGTATTTATCTTACTCTGTTTGACATTCCTCTGAAAAATGGGAAAAACAGCACTTTGCTACCTCACCGTGGATGTACTTTAAAGGTGTTCAGATGCTCGGTTCACAAGGTCCAAATGAGAAACACGGCTAGATACAGCCCTAAGTAAATGTTTTGAAGAACAAAATGAATTAATATTAATTTAATGTTAACTATTTTAAACTGTTCATCAGTCTCGTTCCGATTTGGAGTTTCACGCAGAATTTTAATCTAAATACTGTATTCCATTTTCTGGCCAGCTGTATAATTCCCATTAATCATTCTCCCAGTACAAAGGTTTCAATACAGTACAAGCACAAGATCAATAGTGTTTATGAGGTATTCAGACACTACATTAAGAACAGCATTGTAAATACTTAGCTAGAACATTAAAAAGTGCTTTCCACTTCAGCTGTGCAAAACTAAACCCTTGCATTTGCAACAGTTGTATAAGCCCCTTAGAAGAAACTTCCCACACATATTTAAGCACCTTTATGGAGCAGAGGCATTACTCAGCGATTCACAAGACACTTGTCTTGCCCTTTGAGTACTCTGGGACCTGCAGGACTCTTTAAATATGGAATGCCTTTCTTAAGTGTGCGAAGAGTACAGGTTTGATGTCTGCACATTTCACTCTGCAAAGCTGTTAGGGATTCTTAGGCACAGCAGCAGTGAGCAGCGTGGCTCTTCCAAGACTCTTCACATCCTGTCTTTGCCAGGTCATTAGGTTCATTTTAGAAATTGCCATGAAATTCTAACATGGAAGCTGCAAGGAGAATCATGTCAAACCAATTTGCAAGATCATCTCAATCACTGGATGCCTGATATGCTCTCAATTTCAAAATATTCTCCATTATCAATTGCATTAAATATACATTGCTGAGAGATTCCATTTGGTATGACTGATCCAATTTCATTCATAATTTCATTGTGATACAGAGCCACTTGCAAACAGACTGAGGTCAGTTGTCATGGCAAGCAGATATCCACATCATATTTCTCATCAGGGAAACCACATATCATCACACAGATAAAACTATAGGTCAAAGCAGGCTTTACCTTTTAAGGTAAAATTTCTACCCATTTCACATAGCACATGACAGAAGTGCATCAATGTAGCCATGTCTCTAGTTTGAAAAAAGTCAGAAAAGTGAAAAGTTAAATATATAAGAGAAGCTAAAGCTAAGTCCATTTGATCAGAGTCTTCATTCAAAATTTCTAGCAGGAGCTCCACCTGCATCTTTTTCACTGTGCTTGTAGATGATACTAAAAGCAAGATTAATTGTCCTCATGCTATTAATTCTTTCTTTCATGCCCCGTACCTCCACAGCACATATTCTTCTTCCACAGTAAGCACTTTTTACCATTTGTGGAAGTCAACCAGGTCAGGATCCTGACCTTTCCATTTTTAAATGCTGTTTTTCCATGGTATTCTATACAAAGCCTACTTGGCATTGAGGATTGCATTCCAGGAGGCTTCTTTTTCTTTTCTAAACACACAGTCTACTTGATTTTTCTACTGCTTGAAATGATTAGTAGGATGGGTCTCATAGCTTCTAAATTTTGTTTTAAAATGTATTTAGCCTGCTATCTAACAGGTACAAATTCCCAATAGAAATGACCTGGGGTGAGTGCTGAACATAACCATAACAGACTGGATAATCTTCTTGGGTGAAAGCTGGGTGCTTTGCCAGATTTTCTTTTTTCCAAGCAGATGTTACACAACTCTATTCTCCTTCATGAAAATGCTGAGCACATAGACTATATGGTCTACAGTGTAAAAATAAACAGCAAAACCTGCCAGCCTTTCTTTACATCTGCCAAACCTCTGGGCATTGCATACACACAAACAGTCAACTCCTGTGAAAAGAGAGACAACAACCACAATCCAATAAGGAACCAGACAATACAATGTGGGTGGAAGCCAGCACATATTTCAGCAATTTAAAAAAAATCTGGAAGCAGGTTTCAGTAGAGCATGGGTCTAGTTCAAAGCAGTAGGAATCAAAGCCACTGCACGTAGTGGTTGGTTGGGAGGCAAAAGATGCCTACAAGTGATGTCCTGGTGCTGAGGCCAGGAGCAGCAGTGAGAAACAGCTACCCTGGAACCTGCAATCTCTGGAAAGTTGAACATGAATTGGATAAATCTATGGGACATGATTCAGTGTCTTCTTTAAGGGAAGGTTTTGGGTTGGTTTTTTGTTTTCTCCATTTGAATAAAGTAATAAAAACAAAAAAGGGAGAATGAATGCAAGTCTGCCTACTGGACTCCACTTGGAGAGGCACTGAAGAGGGAATGCACCAGTTTGTGCAGCCCTAATCAGAACCTGGAACAGGAGCAAGTGGCCTCTTCCCTTACCTTTGCCTTCCTCCCATGGCCTCCCATGGGTAAATTCTGCCTGTATGGATGGAGGAATTGTCCTCAAATGTCACA
This sequence comes from Heliornis fulica, assembly GCA_013399135.1. Classification (NCBI taxonomy): domain Eukaryota; kingdom Metazoa; phylum Chordata; class Aves; order Gruiformes; family Heliornithidae; genus Heliornis; species Heliornis fulica. The sequence goes on along the minus strand of VXBZ01008474.1, from coordinate 715,569 downwards.
GGAAAAGCAGAGGCCTTTGCTCCCTCTGAGACTGCTGCCCCACCACCATGCTAGAACAGCAAAAAGGACTCAACCACAGCAGCCCAAGCCCTCCTGACTGCCAGGCTGTGCCCAGCAGGCATCTTTGCCTTCCCTGCAGCCTAGTCCCCACCACAAACATAGACATGCCAGCTCTTGAAGCTCGCTCCCCAGAGCGGATAAGTTGCCACATCATGTGGGTTTGTGGTAAGTTTGGTTCTCTGTTTCTCCTCCTGCTTCTCACACAGTGTCGGAAATCACTTTTGGTTTCACTACTTGCAGAAACACTGGCTGTGAGACCATGTCTTCCCACACATTTTGCACCAAAATGCAGAAAGTTTTAAGGTGCCTCCCTCAGCCGCTCTGGAATCCTGTCTGGTCACTGGAAAAACACTGTTCCCAGAGATGACTTATTTGTGGAAAACAGAATAGTTCTGAAGAGCAACTATGGTGTATTCAGGTACTCTGTAAAACATCCAGAGACCTGCGTTTTCCAAGCTAGATGACTCTTGGGCCCACCCCATGTCTGAATCAGATGGATTGAACAAAGTGCTACACCATAAACATGTGTCAGAAAAAATATGTAAACAGGCATCCTGAGATTTACTTCCTAGAGGATTATTTTGCCCAAGCTTGCTCCTTTCTTCCTCTCTTACAGGGGAGCTTGAGGAATAAAAAAGAAAATAAATTATCTTTCCTGTCTCCCTCATAACCAGTCACTAATGGGTCAAAAAGAAAAAAGACTTCAACAACTCTCAAGGATTCATCGACAGGAGAAAGAGGGGAAAAGGTCTGCATTGAAATATAAACTCTTTGCCTAGAAGCTGATTGTAACTGATTTATGTAAGTGAAAAATGTAGAGTTTAATCTAATTTCTGTGAGTTTAGAAGCTGCCTCTCTGTCTGATTTGCTTTCATTATATAAATATTTAAACTCTTACGCCTTTGAGCAATCACTTGCTATTTACAAACAGCAACACTAGCATGGTAATAGGCCTACTTTTAATTGAAATCAAGATACATAATAAATTAAAATGACTGATTGTATTTTAAACAGAAATCCTTTTGACCTATCCAGAAACAGGGCCAATTTGAGGTCAGGCTCAGATTGTACCTCATATGATGCAAATGAAAGCAGCACACAGTGTGAGCCTATTACACACCAGAGAATCAGATGTCATCTTTCTGATTCATTTCTTGAATCTTTGGGGCTATAAAGTAACATCTATAAATATAAGTACTAATACAGTAACAGACTACAAATGTACAATATTAGGAAGTGATTTGGTATAAAATGAAAGCACGGATGGGCATGATAGCTGCATGACTTCTTACTGAGACAGCTACCCCAGGAGGCGTTTTGCCAACATCAGTCAACATAAAATAATTCCGTCCCACTGACTGTAACGATAGCAAGTGCCAACATCACTCTCCTTTTGCTGTACTCATAAGTAAAAGCATTCAACAGGATGGAGCACTTTGCTTCAGGTAACTATATACTTAATGTAACTAGAGACAAGTGTTAAAAAACTGTCTTGCAACTGTACTCTGAAGCTGTTATCAGATTCTTGATTTTAGTAGATAGTAACAATACTTCACATTATTAAGACTGATCATATTTCCTAAAAGTTAATGGGACTAAATCCACTAATTTTACTGGGCTTTTGCATTCTCACTTAACTAAGTAAAAAGATTACAACTTAGCACTGGACTACATTTTTAATATGAGGGACAAAGTCTCATCTAAAATGTACCCATGTATTCCAGTCAGCTTCCACAGAAACTAATGTGGCAGGGGGTGAAAGATGTGGCTGTACTATTTTAGAGAAGATTTTTACAATAATTACCACTGCCTTTTATCTATGTGCTACCTTTAATCTTACCATCTGTGCAGTGGAATGTAGAGCCCCTCATTTCAAGTGCAAAAAACCAAGCAAATTTAAAGGATGGCCTTTGCTGCTACTTCCTGCGCTGAAAACAGTCATGCAGAATTATTTTGGCCCATCTTTTGCTATCAGCACCCATCATAATAAGCCACCTGTTGTTTTACATTTACTTACTGCAACATTTATTATCAACTGTGACAGATGTTCCCAGCAGGTCAAATCTCTGTAGCATTTAGGTCAAAATGAGTTTTCAATACAGCCCCACTGCCTCTCAGCAGTTTATAAGGCAACAATCAACTGAGAATGACTCATGGGTGAATCAAGGACAAGGGAATAGAAAGGTGATGCCTTCCTCCTATCCATATGTGGAGAGTTGATGGGTCTGGGAAACTGAAGAGGCTTTGTAACTGCAAGCAGCAGGTGAAGGTCACAGAAGTGTAAGAAGCAGGCCTAGATGCTCAGAAAGTGTCATTGTCATAAATGTTGTTAAAAGATGACATCATTGGGAAAGCTGAAAAAAGATGCAACTTTAAATGTGTAACACTTGAGGAGCACTAAAAATATCAGAAGACAAAAATATTACAGGTTGCAGTAGGGTGCTACCCTACTGGGGGATTTGATACTGCACATGAACACAGCATATACCGTGTATGCATTGCTCCTAAAACACTGAGCTGAGTAGCCAGGTATCAAACCCTAAAATAAAGTCTCATATTGGGATCTGCCTACATGGCAAGATGCCCAGGTGGCTCTGGCCACACCTCTGGGCCCATTGCAATCAGTCTGCTGGTCTGTTTTCTGAGCTGCTTGGCCTTCCTTAACGACATTTTTTCAACTTTTCTTTGGAATAAGACATTTTCTCCATATTCAACCATAAGATGACACGGATCTGTGACACTTAATAGCTCCTTTGAGAGAAAATATAGTGAAAACATCAGGGGATGGATAACTTCAAGATTACTTTTATGGCTAGAATGTAATTATTTATCACTAATGGAACACTAATAATTATAGTCTTCTGAATTCCCAGTTTAGCATGCGGGGAGTCCCTGACTGCATCCTTAAATGTTGTTTTTACGTGGACCCCAACAGCTTAAAACTTCTAGGCCCATTTCTCATCACATTACTCTTGCAGAAGTGGAATGATGCATGCAAATCAGGCACAACACGTGCCACAAACAAACGTGTGGATATTGCTGGGCTCTCCCTTTTCTGTCAGCTCGTGCTGTAAAGTCCCTCTTTAAAGCTCTACCCCTACCCAGATCTCGCTTGGGGTGGTGACACTTGAGGTTTTGCCAGCTGATTAGTCGCAGGTGGGAGATAAGCTCTGCCCCATAAATGATTTCCCACCTATAGTGCTAAGTTACAATTAGATGATTAAACCAGAAAGAATATTCATAATTCATTAATACTTAAAAAACCCCACCAATTAGCTTGTCATTTTTTTTTATTCCATTTTAACCTCAACTTTTTTCCACAACTTGCCTCAGGTTTGGTAAGGAAGGCTTTATGTAGAAAAACCTGTGGTCATAGGGTTTTCATTCAGCTAGCCTGCCACTGCTTTTGCAGGCATGGTCAAGGACATGTCTGTATTGTGTTCCCTCCACATAAACTTAGCTGTCTTTTCTTCCTTGACTAAACCGTATTTCCTCATGACTGTGAGATTTGCCCTTACAGTAGCATCACCATCTCGGTGTTCCCATGTAGGTGCCAGACACTCCTGCACAGCTAACACCTCTCCTGTTTCATAGAATCACTTGGGTTGAAAGAATCTCTCCATCTGCTTTCTGTGAAATGCAGTGCTTTGGACCGAGACTGAACGTCAAGTGGAGAATTTCAGACCATTTCTTAAATTTCTGAATATTGTTATCTTCTGTATCAAAGCCTTTGCAACCTTCCCTGCACAGCAGCATCTACAAATGTTAGTAGATATTCTTTGTTCTACTCCTATGTCACTAGAGAAAATATTGATTAAAGTTTGGCTGAGCCAGCTCTCTCTTGACATTTCCTCCTCCTTTTTAGCAAACCAATTGATACCCAACCTTGGGAGAGTTTTCAACTGGTGTGTACTTGGCTAAAGGCAATTTAATCTAGACTATGCTGCATTAGTCTGTTTATGAGAATATCATGTGGGAATGTGTTATGAGTATGACTCATACCAGAGAGCACAACCCTGCTGGAGGGCCAGTTGGTCTGTCAAAAGAAAAAAATGTCACTAAATACAAATGTTTTGACAAATCCATTGCTTAGGCAATCTGGGCTACACAGTATAGACAGGAAACAAGATCCAAAATACCCCACAGATTGATATGCCACATTCTCCTGGATAATTGTCAGCACAGTTTTCATACTGTCATGATCCTTAGTTAATAGCTGCACACACCAAAAAGGCAATAGTATTCCAGCTTTCTATTGCAGCATTGAAACAGACTTGAGGTCACGTGCTCCTGCCTTTCCCATGTGCTAGAACCAGCCACACTGCCTGTGCAGCTCCAGAACCTCTCTGCTTTCAAGTGGCAGACACAGAGTCACATAGCAAGAAGGGACTGAAGAATCCTCAGCAAAAATGGAAGGATGTCTTGGTGCTCTGCAGACACTCCAGTCAGCAGGTTGGGTACCTCAACCCTATAGCCATTATCCTGGGTGAATGGGATTCAGATAAACTCATCTAACCAGAAAGATCTAACCTGAACTGAGAATTCCGGTGTTTCAGATGAGTCCCCTAACCCCAGAGCTGCTGGACGACACAGGCGTCTTATTTCCTTCTATTGCTAAGGGATGTTCCCACAACAGCCCTGCCCCAGTCTGTCAGACAGACTGGAAAATGTCAGACTGTGCTCTGTAGGTAAGTCAGAAGGATGCAGGCTGTGAATTCTAAAAGGGTTCAAGCATTACATCTGTGCACTGGTACCTAAATGCTGCCCTGAATGAGATACTCTGGGGCAGCTCAAGAAGCCAAATTGTGATGACTTAGGGCACTAGAACAAGTTTAGATAGCAGTAGAGGACAAACAGAGTCAAAGCCTGCTGAATTTCAATTTTGTAAGGAAGTAGCAGCCAGGTACCTCAACTTCAAACAGTGTTAAATCTCTCTGCGAGATTTTAATGCTGTGTCTTCTTTGTCTCACCTGGTGTGGGCACACAGCAGCTTTTGGTAGACACTTCAATAAATCAGCCCTTTGAAACAGGGTTAGGAATTTCAAGTACCACCAAAAGTCAGTGAGAGCCCTGTCCTTCCCAACATGAGGCAGTGTAAAGGTTGAGAGTGGAAGCAGAGGTCTGGCAGGGAAGAGCACAGGCACAGGCTCAAGGCAGTAAATTGGGCAGAAACATCTAATCAGTGATGTACCTATCCAAGGTAGCTAATGAAGAAGATACAGCAATAGACAAAACAATTCCTGTAGAACTGCTTTAAGGAATAGTATCAAGCAACAGACATCAGGAGTTTGTTATGTTCTTGTTAAGGTCAAAGTCTGTGTTTTACAATGAAAATGGGGCATGTCTACTGTTGAGAGCACTGAGTACTTCTTTTTCCAGACACTGGATTAGCCCACGAGGAGGAACAGCACAGAGGGACTAGAAGGACTCTACTACAGCCCAGCCACTCACGTGCTGATCCTAACAATGCTTCAAACTAACAGGCTTCAGGTTCCTGGAGACTATTTCTGTGCCTGGAAAACAGTGGATTTAATACGTGAGTGGAGGATTTCTATAATAATAAGAGTTCTGTTGAGAGATGAGGCAATAGGCCCTGGGGTGAGCCAATACCTAATAACAATGGATAATTTGGAATTATGATGGAAAGGCATCAAATACAGAACTATTGCAGACTTACATGCAGACATCCACCTACACAGTTACACTGCCAGAGAGCTGCATCCAGTTTGTAGAGCCATGGTAGAAAACAGTGTTTATACACGTGTTACGGGATATAACATTTAGCTATTCCTGTACATGAATTTTGGAAGATAAGGAATTTAAAGTTTAAAATTTTAAATTTGAACTGGTTAGAACTTGGAATGTTCTCTGATTATTTCAAATAAACTCAGCACATCATTGGGTAAATTGGTCTTGTTGATATCATCTTGCTGGTGAGAATGTGACATGTTTCATGTCTAATTTTATACCAGATACCACATATTAGTCATGGTACCCCGCTTCCTCCCAGCCTTTGCTTACTTAGAACTGTAATTGACTACTTCTGGTCTATATATAACACTCCATATTGTTTATTTAAACTGGTTGTCCATGCTATGGACATAAGAAATTGCCTTTTCCATTTTTCATCTGATGTTTTCGAAGTTCCTCTAAAGTTCTGGAGCTACATACACATAAACTGATGGTCAGTATCAATTTTGAGCATGAAGGGAAAACCTGAAGAAATTTGGCTTGAGGTACTAGCCATTGCATGGATATTTCTTGCAAAATCTAGTGAATGACTTTGGTACAGATAAAATTCCAATTAAAGACACAGTTGTACTACTTGACACAGAATAGTTCAGCATTCTTGCAGAATGACAAAATGCAAGTATATGTTCCTACTATTTTTTGGTGTGTTCTCTTTCTGTATTTCCAGAGATCTGAATTATTTTTGTAGAGTGTTAGGTCTTCCCAGAGAGACAGAGGAATTCCCGTTGCTTACAGTACAGCTAAAGGAATGTGAAACATGGTTTCAATACTCTCTCAAGAGGAGAAGCCCTTGCAATCTAGTATTTTCTACACAAGCAGTCCAAACTCAAAATGCCAAAAGGCAAAGTGATTCAAAGAGGACAGTTCAGCTGTGCTGCCGAGATGCTCAGGCAGCAGTGTGGCAGGGTTTGCAGGACCACAACTCTGCACCTGAACCACCCCAGCTCCACCTGGCTGCACCATAGGTGGCAAATCCCTTCTCAAGAACTAGCTTTAAATCCCTGCTGTGGTCAGACACCGAGGATGGTTAGGAGCTCCACCAGGAAAGCATCCACCAGCTTGGATTTTAACAGGCACAGTTGTCCATCTCCTGTTAACTCTTAGTAGCCCCCAAACAGCCAGAGATTCTTAACTACTTGGTACACTGTTTTCAGGAGACAAGATGGGAAAGAAACAAAGGATTGCAGTATCCCGACTGCTACTTCAGATAGCCAAACATTAGTGTTCATCCAGAGTCAGTGGCCTAGAAAAGTGCACACATAATCTTCTGTGCCAGATTTGCTGTGTATTCTTAAGGTGTAAGCTACTACCAAACAGTCCACCCACAAGCTTTGCATTTATAGCCCATCTTTGTATTTCACACACCATTTTCAGGTATTCTTTTCTTTCATGGACTTTAACAAGAAATTTCTACCTATTTCCAAGCCTAAATTCTATCATTCTCAGCCCCCCTGTAGAAGTCAAAGCAACACATTATTTGCTAGCGAAATACACGGATCCCACTGTCTGGGAAAGCTGGGCTGCATGCAGGGCTGCTGCAGTGGGGGAAGGAGAAGTCTTACTGCCTTCAGATGTGGCGGGGGGAGTGACACCTGGCACGGCTGCAGCTGTGGGCTGGCACTACTCTGTGACTGGTTGTGACCTGCGGGTTTCCATAAGAACAGTTATTTTGTAAAGAAGTGAAGAAAGGAAGAAAAAAGCAAAGGCATAAAACATGAATTTTAAAGTCTCTCTTTAGCTTCAAAACTTCCATGCTTCACAGGGTACATTTCTTATTTTAGATTCCACAAGTTTGATCCAGCGTTTTTCCTTTCTGCAGTCTTAAAAATGCTTTCCATATGTCTTACATTCTTCTAATGTATTTTCCATCTATATAATACATTGTCTATCCTATTTCTATTCAACCATTTTGTCTAATCAGAGGGACACTCTCTCCAATCTAATAATTAATTTTCCAGCATCAGGCTTAAAGTCCTCTGTTATCTAGGAGTACTCCTATTACTAAGAGTAATTTGCTAATATACTAAAGGTAGCACTGCAGATGCTGGTGTCCTTGCTTTTGCAATATTAATTACTAAGAATCATATTCCACTATGCTCTAGGTTACAGCTACCCCAAAACATATGCTTATAATTTCCTCCTGGGTCGAAACTTCTCCGGCATAAATTATTTTCTTGTGATCCCAATCTGTGTAAGTGTTCTGGGGCCCAGGACAGTCTCAAGTATATTGGATTGCATTTGTTTCAATTTAGCAGTCCCTGTTGATTAATAGTTCTTAACTCATCTCCTCACACAATTTTCTCCAGGTATTCAGATAATCCATCTTCCACTGACAGTGTTAAATAAAAGCATCATCTTCCCTTTAGAGAATATCATGGAGAGGTTTCCACTCCCCACTACTAATACAGTATTTCATACCTGTGTCTCCCCGCTGTCCTTCCCTATATCATACACAGCCTAACAAACTCCTGCTCCCAGATCATTCCCCCTCAGAAGCTTTTAATCCTTTAGACCGCTCTGTGCAGGACAGAGACTTAAGAGGTCCTAATAGGGAAAGAACTGGTCTCCTCTGTTTTGGTCACTGGTACCAAACCTAACAGAGAACATCTTGAGCTCAGGCAGGGAAGTGGGTGGCAGGGCACAGAAGTACTGGGAAAACAGAGCATTTCAAGCAGCTTCAACCTGCCTTCCAGACCCACACTGATTCTGCAACTGCAGTAACGTGAGCACACAGTCCATGAACCACTTTCCTTCATGTTACATTGCAATTTACTGCTTTACAGACTTAACACGATGCCAGACAGAAACCTCTTAATCTAATCTCCTAGACAAGTGCAAATGTCAGGTACCTGAAGGCAGTCTTCAGAAAATGACTAAGGGCTACACGAGATACCTTGAGTGGGCTCAGTGTGGGGGCTGAGCCAAGCACCAGCTAATGATGGTTGTGGCCGTGATGGCCACTGATGGGAAATCACTGCTAGACTGGAAACAAGGTCAGACTGGCATGGTGTGAGCATTTGGTCTTGAGATGGTGAGTTGAGCCTGTATGAAAACACCCTCATCTCTGGCAGACCCGCTCATGAGGGAAAACTAGCACAGGTAAGGATCAGTGAAGGAAGTGCCTGTGTGCCCTCTCTGGTGCTAAGGCAGGCTACTGAATTCTCCTTTTGGGCTAAACCTCAAAATGCTTCTTCTCTGCTTCTTTTCTGATGTCTGCTATAAGAAATATAGAAGCACGGTGTCACTCTGACTAATGCTGGATGTGTAGGAACATAAATCAGCTCCAGATATGGCTCTGCTATTCCAAAGGTCTTCACACAAAGGCAGGGATTACTCAGTAGCACTGTGAAGGATTCAACACATAAAAATCAGGCATGGGTCAAAACCCTACAGTTATTGATCTATGTTCCCCTAAAATGAGGATTTTTTTTCAGTTCAAAGGTAAAGGACAGAGTAAATAAGCCAGTAGAGTACTTAAGAGCTCCCTCTTGAGGTCTTAGGCTTGAACTTGAAGGTGGCTCAGTAGGCTGGTGAAGTCAGAGCAGCATTTACCTTTTCAAGTTTTTATGGTATTTTTTTAGCTCAGCTTCTGCTGGAGTACATTGAACAAAAAAACCTGGCACCCTCTAGAATCAGTTTGTTAGTCTGTCTTTTGGGAGATGTTTTAAATACTAAAAATCCCAAAGAGATATACTAGGACAGCTTCTGGAATGCTATAAGACTCCTCAGATCCTTTGACTAACACGGACATCATTCTTGAAAGTAATGTGTAATAGACTGATTCTGGCATCATGTCATCACCCTGCACTACCAATGAGGATGAAGTCCAAGTTGGTGACTTGCAGACTGCCATCTGACAAGACTTTCAGAAACTCTGACTGACTCACTACTTTCTGCCAGGCCTTGCTTCTCCCACAGGAACATGTAAGTGTGGTCCCAAGGTCTTTTCAAGCATGACCACAGCCCACAACCCATGACCAATTAACAACCACCTCTCCGTGGTCTGCCCTTTCACCATCTGCTTGTCTCACCATTAGAGAGAGCTTTGATTCAGGGATGAGTCCAGTCAGGTGCCACATGCAGATGCTATGTAAAGAAAGAAACACAGGACTGCTGGTCTAATTATTCAAAAGCGCACCATGAAGTACAACTATCTGGGGGTGCAGATCCTAGCTGGCAGGCCAAAAGTTCCCCTTGGCACTTAGCCATCCTTCTAAACATTTTACTTACGATCATTCACTCAAGCTCCCATCATCACCTGGACCTATGTGCACATAAAGTATAATTTCAAAAGTTGAATTTGGGTATTCCCCATCATCTTTGTCCTGGCACCTTCTATAGACCATTGCTAGACATCCCACTTGATAGTCTTATCCTAATATTTACCAGTCATATTCTTAAACAATCACCATTTCAGCTGTACAGCTATAAGTTATCTTGGCTGTCAGGCCAGCTCAGCACTGGGTTGCCCATTTCTACTCAGATTAATAAGACTTAGCAGCTATGTGCCTTTGAGACTCCCCAAGTACAGCTTTGCAGAGCCTCTTGAAAACAAACTTCTAACAGAGGCACATAGAAAAATGCCATCCTACAGCAAATGGAAATCCAAGAACCTTGGTATTAAGGCATCAGATTAGAGAAAAACTCTGCCACCTTCTACACATACTCTCATTCTCAGTAGCTTAACAGAGCAAGTTGCTCTTGAACAGTACGTGCTTACTCGTTATCAAAGTGGATTTTATTAGTCATATTGCATAAATTTAGACAACTTACTGAAGCTCTGGAATGAATGTAACACGAAGGCAACAATTCGTCATGCTAGTGACTTTACAATCTGTTCATCCTGCTGTGCTCATCAAACTTGACAGCCATTTTCAGAATATGTAACTCATTTTAAGTTTGCATTACAGGAAACTTTCAAATATAGAAATGCCAAAATAGAAGAGCATTCCCCTCCAAACAATGATGCCACAAGTGCTGAAAATGGAGTGTTTAAATTATTTTAAACCTTATGATTGGGTGGGGTTGAGGAAGGAAGAAGCTTGGTATGAGACTGCCTAATATGTAGTTCCTCAGAGTATCAGCAGGTTGCAGCAGAGTGTTAAATAGAACCTGGAATGAGGGTGTTAAAGGACAGGAGCACCACAGGATACTGTCATGACAAAACGTGCTTGAGGCCAACGTATCGATATAAAGGCACCTGGGAAATTTTGCGGCATATACTTGAACAATAATAAGGTGGGCTTAAAATAACCATACACTTAGAGCTTGTTTTTCTTAGGATGTCAGTGGTAGGTTTTGAGCCTCTTCACCACCCAGTAACATGATAGAGTGACATCACTGCTTTGGAAAAGTGATGTTTCCTTTCATTTCCACCAGCTCTGCCATTTGGTTTTGATTAAGGAAGGGAGATGCTTTTGGATTCTTCTCTCCCTAGAGTGCCTCAGTGGAATCCAGCAATTTATGATGGAGAGATAAAAAAGAAAAATAAAAGCAACAGATGAATATGAGACAGTAGTTGCACAAAACAGTGAACATCCCAGACAAAAAGTAAAATTTGGCAATGAAAGAACAACATAATTTAGTACTCTGATACTAATGCCACGATATAGAATTGTTTCTCTCTTGATGATGCACTTGGAAATAAGAAAAAAACACTATTTCAATCAAAGCTCCCAGCAGTTATTAGTGGGGTCTCTGTTTCCTCCAATTGTTCTTTTTCTCTAATTTGATTGTAAATAATAACTCCACAGCTGTGTCTTCCGTAGCCAATTGCATCTCTATAGGTTCCTATATTTAGATTGCATGCAAGCATGCTCAAAAAGTAACAAAGACATAAAGAATACTGCTTAGCCTTTAGCAAAATCATACAAAAGAGCTAATGAAGCTCACTCTAATAAGCTTTACTGAATGACCAGCTGTAAACCTTCATTTGTATTCCACATCAGGAATACTCAGTGCCGAGGAGAACGTTACCCTTCTTCTGAAGGTATCTAGTTACTCCCCCTCCGAAGTATCGTGCTTCAATGGGCACCACGGATTTCTTGCAAACTGAAAGAAATGCCATTGCAAGAACTGATCCTGTGCAACTGGTCAAAGGCAGATTCTTTTTCCATAGAAAGAAGTTTCAGGTAATTGAAGTTTTAGTGGTCTTTCTAGTTAAACAAACCAGCAGGCTACCGAAAATAAAAACATGGCCATGCTGGTAGTGATAACAGTGATTTCTTTTTTCAGAATTCCTCCTCTGCCTTTATCATATCCTCCTCTAGAGTCACCATTTCTGTGCTGCTGTGCTAGCAAGAAAGCCAGTGGACAAAAGAAATGACATTCGCAAGGGAAAGAAGGCTTAGTGGCTCGTGTTTCTCTACTAACAAAATAGGGAGCCTCTGGCCAACGTAATTTTATAGGAACCTTGGCACATCCCCTGTCCCAGTAAACAAAGGGTATCTGGAGCAGCTGTGCATCATGCTCTTCAGGAGTTTACACTGCAGTGTTACAGCATGGACATCTGCCTGAAAGCAGGGCAAACACAGAAAGATACACGTGCCACCATGAGGCAGGTGAATGATACCTGTCCACTACCAACATTGCCTATTCCTGGCAAAGCATGGGACCAGAGCACACTAAAGGAATGAAGGCAGAGCTGATGGCTCCCCTCCTACCAAGCACCCAAGGGAGAAGCTGCCAGATACAGACATCTGCTAGTAATGACTATACAATAACATTATGGCACATCTAGATTGTAGCATGGAGGGCAGACAGCTATCTAGACCCATGACCTGGTTGTGTAGGGTGCCACCACAGAAAATTAAATACACTGATAAAATTTGTTGGTCCAGGGGCTGGTGCTTTTTCTTCCTGTATCTTCTGGGGCTGAACACAGACTGTGGGGTATTTGTACAGACTAACCTTAATTGCTCAAGTTGGATTCTTGAATGAGAAAGTTAAGAGCTCTGAGTTAATACACTTCTGTGTGCTGGTCAGTAATGCTTTTTGCAGAGGACAGTGCTGGCCAGGAGCCTACCAAGACACTCTGGGACTGTTAAATGCTGAGGCAACATAGTGAATATAAGGAATAAACTCCTTAAATAAGGCAGCTGCATTTAGGTGGTAGGAGTTGTATTGTTGTTTGCCACTTGGAGCTGTTCCATTTGTGCATAACAAGAGTTGGAAAAGAGCCTGGACAGAGCAGAGAATATAAAATAGAAAAAATATATACTTCTCTGGAAATTTCATTACTATCTATAGCAAAAAGGTGCATACTCATGTCCAAAGAGCCTTGGATTGGTGGCTGACTGGAAAGTGCCAGTAAGGAAAAGCTTCCACCCATGTAGGTAATCTACCAAGCAAATATACCTTAAGGGAAATATCTAACCACTGGCTTTTAACCCCCCCAAATACTTTTATTAGGCCTGCTATGCTAACTGCTAAGAGAACTAATTTGAAGTTTCTGTTTCTGATAGAACTTTTTTCCTCTGGAAAATGGCAGCTCTCCAAAACCTAGATTTTTTCCCTTAAATAATAGCCTGGTGGAGAGAAACATGGAAAAGGAAGGTTTAGATCCTGTTTTGTTTGGTTCAATGTTCTGAACAGTAATTCACATAGTTTCCCTTACCTCGTAGAAGCTCGTGTATCTGTGACATGGCACTTAGCAGCATAATGTTATTAGGTTCAAGGGCAGATTAAATGGTCCACTTCCACATAGAAACAGAAGGAAAAGCTACTCTCCTCTGCAAAAGGATTTTATCTCATAAAACTAGCAGAGAACAGGAAACAGATAACACACATTCAGGAGTGAAATATTAGATCTTTGTGCTTTGTCATGGTCAAGCATATTTTAATACCAGAACTGTTTCATTTTGTGAAGATAATTCAATATTCATTGAGCCAAAGACAGTTAAAAGGAAAGAGTGAGGTGTGAGCAGGAAAAGCAAGGCAGGAAAACTCTTTAAAAAAAAAAAAAGCCAAAACAAAACAAAACCAAAAAAAACCTCCAAAACCCAGACATCTTAAAGGACTCAGTTTCACTTCCATGTGTGTTGTGACAACTTTTAATGTTATTTATTTCTTTTGTAACCCCAAAGGGTTAGCCTGGCTGTGAGGCCCTCATCTGAAATCCTGACTTTCTTGAAATTGAACAACCACAAACAACAAAGAAACAAGTGGAGCAAGATCAACTTAGTCCTGGTAGACTAAGTCCTGTTCTGGTTCCCATAGTAGTATCTGTGCTATTTTTCTAGATTTAAAGTAGACAGAAAAGGATCAGCTAGTGTTCCTTTTATTTTGTATATACCTTTAGTAAAGGTATACTTATTAACATGATTTCATTGGAATGTTCCCTACACAACATTTCAGACCAAGAATTGTCCCTAATATAAAGGGTAAACTGAATATAATGTAAAGCTAAAAACCCACTCCTTTTCATTATGAAGGGCAATAATTAACAATATTAATAAAAATAGCTACAAGAGATGAAAGTGAGCTTTATTCCATCTCTTTCAAAAATAAATGATTTATTCAAGATGTGCATATTTTCAAGCTACATGGTTTGCCTTGATGAATATTCCAGTATGCTTCTCAAAGTCCTAGTTCAGTGAATATGACAAGATGTTCACACACTTTTTTACAGTAAGGAAGAATGCCAAGAATATAGCTGAAGAGGCCAGATTTGTAATATGGTAGGAACAGTCTGGGAATTCCTAATTTCTGTCTAATTTTTTGGCAGCCAATCCTAGATTTCCAGAAGAGCTTCCATCCAGAATTAAAACAACTCTCTCACAGCTTCATGCTGAGAATGTATTTGAGGCTGACAAAGGCAATGTTGATGTTTCAAAGATTCTTTGGTATCATATGTACCCTTGAAAAACTCGAGGCCATTGATGTTTAATAAATACATTAAACTAGGAGAGTTGCTGAAGATTAGGGACCTGTGCTGGCCACACGTCTCTGGAGAGACACACAGTGGTAGCTCAAGAGGACAGCCTGTATGCTGACAGACTGGAAAATGAAAGAGGACAGTTGGATATAGCACAGTGCAGGCCAGAAAGGAAGCTCTAGAAACATAAACCAGACATTTGCCACTAAATAACCAGATAGGATAAGAGCAGTGAAAACCAGTGAACCAAGTTTTACTCTTAGCTCCAGCACTCATTTGGAGTGGCAGCAGTTCATTTACCCTGGCAGCTTGCTCCCAGTAATAGCAACACCTTGTTTGGATACCTACTGGTGAAATGTGCCCAGTGATTTACAGTGCACATGGACATCTCTGGAGTAACTTTGAAAACTGGGAAAGCACAGCCTGGGACACAGGAATGTGATTTGCCTTACAAATCGGGCAAGTTACTTCAGTGGAAGTTCAAGTGTCCCCAGCCAAGCCCAGGGCTCTCCTCCCTTTGCCTGCCTGTTCTGTGAGCAGAACTGCTTTGCATGTAAAGAAGGAAGAAAAATCTTGTCAGGGAGTTAAGCTTCTTTCCCTGCATCTATATCTACCCCTGTGTGCAATCACTGACCACTAGACTAGAAGCCCCCATAAGAGGCAATCTCCAGGTCCAGAAAGTAAATAGATATTTCCTTTTTTTGGCACCTAATCCCCTCCCTGCCCCATGCAGGATCAGTGTGATTTAAGACACTGTGTGCTGACCTCCCCTAGACTAAGATGTTCTCCCTCAAGAGCCAGACAGTTCAAAGATCCCACAGACCAGTTCTTGGATAGACAAAGGACATCTTAGATTCACTTTTTTCCCCCACGTGTGAGTCTAAGGTCTCCATACAAATACATACTTTAAACCAAGCTTGAAGAGAAGCAGACGAGGATTTAAATATTACACTACACTCTTCAGACTGCAGAGCATCCAAAAAAGTCATAAATGCCTCTAAGCAAAACAAAACAAAAGAAGGTGGTACAGTCTTTCAGACACAGATAGTACTTAAGCGATGCTGGAACAAAGTATCTCCCAATGAATTCCTCACTGCAATGATCATCTTCAGAGAGATGTAAAATAAACAGTACATAACAAGTTTTTAAAAAAATAAATCCACCATCAAAAAGTAGTGTTCCTCCAGAAACAACAGGAAAATTGCTAAACCTTTTGGTACTGTGTAAAAGATGTGGTGTCCTATTTCCTATTACTGATTTTTTTGAGGTTCCAGATGAGGCAGCATCAAATCTGAGAAAAATCTGATTCGATGTTAAACATTTAGGTGCTCTCAATAAAAGGCAGTTAAAACAGTTAATTTGACTCAAAATTAGGTATTTTCCTTTATAAGATCCTATTAACCTAATGAAATTACTGAAATAACACATTCATTTGACAACTCAAATGTTTTGCCACCTCCAGAATGAAAGATTAAGTTTAACATTTTAAATTCCCACTTTCTATTCTTAAGGATAGTATTTACCAAATTTGAAAAATGTAGTTTTGGTTTTCCAGATTTTTTTTTCTGATTTTTTTGAGAATAAGTATTTTTTTAAAAGTTACACCTGTTGTTACAACAACAACAAAAAAAACTTAACCCAGCAACATTGTGCCACATGAATTCAAATAAACCAGGTTGGATGAGGCCCTGAGCAACCTGATCTAGTTAGGGGTGTCCCTGCTTCTTGCAGGGGGGTTGGACTGGATGACCTCTGGGAGTCCATTCCAACTCTAATCATTCTATGATTCTATGAACTGCAAAGAGAGAAGAAAAAAAAAACAACAAACAAACCAAAACAAAACCCAAACCAAAAAACCACCACCACCAAAAAAACCCTCCACAAAAACAAAACAGGAAAAAAAAGGACCTAGAATTTACTGCTGATCTCTCTCAATCCTTGGGTTTTCCTTCTGCCTTCAGATAATTATTCACCCCTAATAAGGGTGCAGTACATGCACCTGAAGACAGTAAAGCTGGTGCAGAGTTTAGAGACATGTAGGAAACATGAGCTGAATTTTACCCTGGCAATGAGACTTAACAGTGGTGGTGGTCTACAGAGCAGATATGGTCCATTAACCACAGTGAATATTTTTCTGAGCATGGCCTTGGTTTCAGGATGATAAGGAAAATCAGAAACAAGGTAAATTCAGATTAATTTTAAGTTGACAAGAAAAAGATGTTTTTCTCCTAGCTTTAAGCTTTTCATTCAGGACAATTCAGATACTCTGCCTATAAATTTAAGTCTATTAAATAATTAAAATAAGATAATACTGCCCAGAACAGAATTTAAGATAAGAATATCCAGTGAAGCCCCATCTGTTCAAGAGAAGAATGCTAATGAAGACTGAAAAAGGCAATTGCACTTTTATTTTGTTTTTAGTTGCTCTTTTCATCTATTCATAAATTGCAAATGAGAGAACTGGAACAAACTGCCAGGATATTACACTCACGCCTAAGACCTCCACAGCCAAGTATCCCACTTGTCCCTATGGGTCCTTCCAGCTTTTAGGAGAACCCTCTTATTATCATTCCCACACTAGCACACTAATACTTTGCAATTTGGCTTCTGGCTCCCATTCCCACCTCTCAAACCTCTTTGCCTGCTTGCCCACCTCAAACACAGTGATTTGTCTAACAGTAATTGGGGTTAGACTGTGGCAATACAAAAATTGCATCTCCTCTTGGATCTCTTCTATAGCCTAATAACCATTTGTTTGGCTCAGTTTAAAATGTGTAGATTTTGACTGCACAGCAGGAACACGTGGCCATTGCTGAGGTTGGGGTTCTGCACGGAGGCACCATGAGGTGATACGCTGGGTACACCACAGTCCTGGAAAGCCTGAGTGGAGTCAGCTTTGTTAAGCTGTACCTCTAGAGTACCTCTCTCCCAGAGATTTGATCTCCTTTTCTCTTCAATTCATCTAATGGAAAAGAAGTCTCTTCGTTAGAAGTACTACTTGTGTCTAATTCAGCTCCAGATTTTTAATTCCCTATGCCCCAAAAATAACAAGGGAATCAACTTTTCAGTATCATAAGGATACAGAATAAAAGGAAGATGGCAAAGCAACAAATTACACAGAGATGCTCACTCTCAAGTTTTCAAGTTAGTAGTTATTAGAAACCTGTGAGTTAAATAAAATATAGGCAGAGAAACAATGACTGACTATAAAACTGTTAATTTATAACTAAGAGGGGAGGTTCACAACTGCTGCTGAGCTAGTGGAAGGTACGCTGGTTACTGCATCTTACCTGTTCATCTGAATAAGTACTGTGACCTGCAGTAAGTCTGAGAACAGCATCTATCCACTCTCCTTCATATTTTTTATTTTTCAATTATCTACTTAAACTATGTGTGTCAGCTCCTCTCTCTTCCAAGCAGCTCTTAAGCCCAGCGCTTTGGATTCCAGTCTTGGAGGAAATTTGCTGGAGCTTGCTAAAACTGAGACTACAATAATAATCCACTACGTTCACAAGATTTTATGTTAATGCTGTGGAAAAAAATTGGGTGCCTGTTTTGAACGTAGCCCATGGCTTTGCCTCAAGCTAAAATGCATGCTAAGTGAGCTTGAACTAATAATGTCATCTCTGTGATTGCTAATGATTTAATTAAATGACTATAGTTACATTCAAATAAATAACTGAATTTCATTTTGTGAAGTACAAAAAATTGTTTTAATTAAACCTGATTACAGAAGTCATCTAAGGAAGCATTCTCTTTAGTACTTCTGCAGTGAAATGGAATCCATTAGTCACTTTGTTCTTCACATTTGAAATACTACAAGAATAAGTGCCTGTAAAAGGAATTGTTGTCATGTTTTATAGAAATACAGTAGTTTAAAACCCTATCTTAATGGGAAATTATAGATGAGAAATGACTCTTGAAGCTCAAAATTCAATAATGCTCTTCCTTCAAAAAATATATAACTCTCCTTATGCATGTGTAATCACTCAGATTTTTTACAATGTCAGATTGTCAGTTTTAGGAGAAAATATAAGAATATTGTTGTGTGTTCTGCAGTTGAACTACAATAACTGGGGGAACCACCACACTGAATTTCCATACAGCTGAGTTTATACCCTCAGCAAACAGTACAATTAAAATAATTTTCAGGTTTCATATTTTTGTTTATAAATTTTTAAAAAATTAAGAATATCCATGACAGTAGGAGCTCAGATTCAAATAAACATACTACTCAACTCTGGTAATTTGAAGATTTTTTTCACTGTTAACAGGTCTTCACCAAAAATAATTCCAACCTAAAACAATTTAATTTCTTTGACACATTGACCTAAATAGGCTTATTTCAGAAAGCTGAGTCTTCTATCTGGACTGACATCCATCAGTGTATTACAGTTACTAGAAAAACACAAGGCATATGTGCTGGAACAGTCCCACCCTGCAGGAGCTGCTAGATTCCTTTTACTGCCAGTAGGAGAGTCTGAAGAAAATCAGGTTTGTAAGATTTTAATGCAAAACCCTTCCAAACTGGAACACTACAAAGCTTTAGCTTCTGTACAGCCTCCTTCCTCCAGGATAATTATTGAAGACAGAGGCCTAGAAAGTCACATACAAGAACTGCTGTTACATGAAAGAAAGTATGTTTTAACCCACTGTAGGTAGCAGGTAACTCCTAACCTGCTCAAAGCTGTTCAGATATGGCCTGATGCAGCCATGATCTGGCCGTGTATTGAGCACAGCTTGCTTTACGATCACTGTAGTTTCGTCCTGTAGTTTCTCAACCCCCTTGCCTGAATTTTGAGTGCTCTTCCTGTACTATACATGTTATGGTTTCACATCTGGAAGACTCACATTTCCCTCACATAACTACAGCACACATAGTCCTTCTTCTTGAATTCTGCCAAAGTTTTCCACAATTATTTCCACTGTTACAGACCACAGCTGGATGGTAGATAACCACATGTTGCCCTCTTGGGTTTTTATTCTGTTATTTATAATCCACGTTGACAGATTCATTCCAACAAGGCTCTAGTTTCCTATGCATTGACTGACTGACCTGGATTATACATGATTGCAGCTATGGAGGCTAAAAACTCATAACTAGAGAGATGGAGACTTGTGATTATTACAGTATGAATACTTCTTTTGTATCTTTTCTACCGTAACTGGTCCCAGGGTTAACACTCCTGGCCAATACATAAGACCTTTCCAAGTACCTAGCTAATATTTATATTACAACACACTTTAATCAAACCATTAAAATGAAGAAAAGAAGGAAAAGCCTTATTGACAGACAGAACCAAACCCCTCTAGACATGAATCTTCTCCTATGGCTCCTCTACTGACATCACTGAATGAAGCCGACAGACATGGTAGCATAGTAAAATGACATAATTTATAATATTATTTTAGGAATTTCGTGAGGCCTTGTGGCTGCTGTGTATTGGAATTAGAAATGCCATAAAATAACCCATACCAAGAAACCTACATACAGACAGCTTCTTACTGACAAGGTATTTTAACTTTGTCATGCATGTCACTAATATACTGTCACCAGCTGCCTGATAATATTGCAGAAGGTGTATCTAGACACTCCAAGGTCCTTCTGTTGAACATTTCATTAGCCTGAATCTCCTCTAGACAAGAGTTTATCAAACATTTCCCTTCTCCCATTTCACCCAAACTTAAGTACTTACACTGCTGTGATGCTGAAATCTTTTCCTTTGTCCATACCCTGCCTTTACAATGACTCCTGTTAATTAAATCATCTTTCTGATACCAGAGCAGTACTTTATCTGAAAAATTGCAATTTTGGCCCTTCCCACCACAGACTGAAAAGCCATATGATGTTTATTAGCATGCAGCATGTGTTGCTTTGAGTTGGCTGGGAAGTTGATGGAGTTAACTCGAATGCCATACTGGTACACATGCTGGCAGATCTCCAGTTCCTCTTTGCCACCTGCAAGCCACATCCTCCCTCAATCAGGATGCTCATTTCACCATTCCTTCTTGGAAGGCTAGTTTCAGAGCACACTCCTGTTTTCCTCTTAATTTTTCAGGTGTGCAAGGTGGTCATTTACAGAAGCAAGGGGTTTGTAAATCTTCCCAGCTGAGTAACTTTGACCTCTTGTTACCCAAGTTTACCCCTCAGTTAACTCAGTGCAATCCCTTACATTCTTTTTGAACAAGTCCTTTTTGAATAAACTTAGTCTGAACTATCAGTTCAGTATCATTATGGCTGTGGGTTTTCATTTAGTTTACAACAGGATAATCAGTGCTTCATCTTGCACTTTGAGTTGGGGAAGTTCTTTTAGAAAATGAGGAATTTGCTGAAAGATGCAGATTCAGGTCAACCAAAGTGATTAGAAATTTGAATTTGTTGAGCTGTTTTGTTGGGCCTTTCTGAAAAAAAATGAGGGGAGTGAAGACTAAGAACATTGAGGAAATAAAAGAATGAGAGTTTTAATTTCAAAGGGAAACAACTTGGTACATAAATTAAACACTTTCAAAAAACATTAATTCAACTGAAAGTTCAGGGGACTTTGCTTGGGAAAATTTTTTAGGTTTTTAAAATTAAATCCATATTTTTTTTTCCATTTTAATCAGCAAACCGAAACCTCATCACTTAGGGCAGCTCTGCACAGCCTTCTTTACTACTGTCTAACTAAAAAGTAAGAATTGGTTCATTCTGAAATTTCTAAGCTTAATGGTAGCTTGCATTCCTCCCTGGCATTAACCCTTTCCCTCTCTCTTTTATCCGGTGCAGCAATCTGGCCACTGAACTGCTTTCTTTTTTCCTTATCTGAACCCACTCCCACTACAGATGGGGTATCCCACATTCAGGCAACAAGATGACTTCACAAAGTCCGAAAAAATTTACCAGACAGAATAGAGGGCATTCCTGAAAAATTCTAAACCTCATATTTTAAGGGATTTCTGATATTTATCACATGATTTCAACCCTTAGATTTGATGGCATTTATTAGATATTAATAGAAGAGCAGTTCAGATAGAGATGTTGCTGCATAGCTGTTCAGCAAGATTTTGTGTGCAAGGTAAAGCAAGAAGGCTTCCTCTTAGAGGGCAGTGGAATAACCTCTGTGATTCAATTAGCCTTCACAAAAGAGGTGTCTAGAATTAGAAAGAGCTACCAGAATCTCAAGTTTAAACAGCTCTTTATAGGCTAGTACTGCACTATTAGGTTAGTTTAACAAGCAATTATAATTATTGGGA
This sequence comes from Heliornis fulica, assembly GCA_013399135.1. Lineage (NCBI taxonomy): Eukaryota > Metazoa > Chordata > Aves > Gruiformes > Heliornithidae > Heliornis > Heliornis fulica. The sequence goes on along the minus strand of VXBZ01008474.1, from coordinate 693,650 downwards.
GAGCAACTTCTCTATTAAAGGTCAGGGAGCAATGTCTACGGCTCCAGCTACGAAAATAATTGGACATATAATGAAATGTGTCTATAGAGTGCTCTCTTCCCTTTTTAACAAATTCATTTTAGAGTTAAAATGTAGCACAGCAGCACACTCAGAGATATTTCAAGAAGAAAGATGACTATTTTATGCTACGTTGCCTTTTTTTTTTTTTAAACCTGACAGTATAATTAACAAACCCTAGGAGTAAAAGTACAAAGCATTAAAAATAGTATTACAACAAATCATGCATAGAACAACTTAAGTTTGAAAAAAACAGTGACTAAGTTGATTATTCATTCTGTATTTGAACACTCAGATAATCTGAACAGGTAGAAATCAGCAATTTATGTATCCCACTGAAATCCAGTGTTGCTACTTTTAGACGCACAAACGAAACGGTGCTGTACACTTCTGGAAGTTAGGTGTGCTGAGGAAGCCATGACCATTCTCAGGTCTTTAGAGGGTGAATTCTAATACCAGTATTCCTGTCTGCTGCAAGCCACAGGTCTGGCAAGACCCTAATATCTGAACAAGAAAGATTCTTGATTAGCATTTACATCAGGGTTTTTAAAATTTCTACCCATATCTGCATGTTTAACCAAAGTACCAATTCACCCTTCAAAATGAATGATTTACTGTATGTTTAGTGATGTGAGAAAAATATTAATCCCTCCCTGGGATACAGTGATACATCTTTGTTAAACCTCTCATGGTGGAACTTGCCATTTTCAGATGAGCAAGTAGAAAACAAAAAGCATTCCAAAAGTTGAGACAATGTGCTGGACTCACCAGTTATCCTATATCAGTGCAAAATAAAATTAATATGTGGGTTTATATTGAAAGCTACTTCTACTTCCCTCTGCATGGAGCTTACGTATTTGTGTGCAGTTTGCTGGATCCTGGAATCAAGGCAAGGATTTTTTAACAAAACATGTTCTGTAATAAGGCCTGGGTCCTTGTTTTCCCTACGATCCCCTTCCTAACGGGTACTGTTAGAAAGGATGAAGAATTGTATCAGTTTCTTATGTGATGGAAAGAATTACTCTCATCTTTAAAAAAAAAATATTTAGTTTGTTTTATTCTGTTTTGTTTTTTTTTTTTTTCCTGGTGAAACAGCTATAGCAGAGAGCCTGCTAATGTCATTTGCTCATAGATATTCTTGAAATCAGCTCTGTCTTCACTAGAAGTTACAGCACACGAGAAGTAAAAGCTGTGGTCACAGCAGTTGTGAGTGCTCCACATGATCCAACTGGAGAGACAGCCAGGCAACCTCAGGAGCTCAGGTCCAGGACTCAGAGTAACTGAGCTTTCTGGAGCTCTACCAGACTCCCCAGGATGCTGATCTGACCTGAGCACACCACAACAAGGTACTGACCTGAGTGAAAGATGGGTTTTACTCTGACTCCATCCCACTTGGGAAAACACACTCAACACGCACTGCTTGTAGGGGTTCACTCTTCTGCGAACATGCACACATGTGGAGAAGGAAAATATCTACAGAAACTGTAACAAAAGAAATGGCTTTTTTATACAAAAGTTTCAAGTGACTTCTGCAAATGGTTTTAATCAGGATAACTGAATGATCTTGTTACATACTCTCGTTCTTGGCAGAATGCTTTTAAAATAATCTAATACTGTAAAATAATACAGCTTTCCTGAACAAGACAGATCTCAGACCTTCCAAACATGCCAATCAGTATGCACTCCATAGAGCCCACAAATATGTCTTAAAAAAAGCTCTTATTTTGAGACAGTAGTGTGAACCTCAGGCTGGATTCAAAGGCAAATAAAATAGTTGAATAAAATTCTTTTCAGCTATGTTCAGATTCTCATCCAAGACAGAATAAATTGTCATTCAGTCTAACTTCATTAAATATATAATGTGAGAGAGCGCCCCCTGTAAATCCATGCAGATACTGAGCTATGCCTCTGTACTTCATGCTGACACGGACTAGTAAGAGCTTACATGTTCTGATCTGCTGGTAGAGCTGTGGACTGAACCTTCAGCATTACATAAGAAGAAATGGTATCTTGAAATGCTGGAGCTGTTCACTAAGTTAATATGTATCTACAGCTTAATGCTGACCCTAATTAATTGAAGCCTAAACAAAGAGAAAACCATTTAAACCAAATTAATTGTACAACAAAGTTGTCACATAAATTGATGACAAGTGTCACCTGATACTTAAAATCCCCCCAAGTGGAAAAGTCTTCAGTATAGCCTTTCCAGATTCACATCATTGTTAATAACTGAGAATTGATCCTAACACAATCTTTCTAGGTCTGTGGACAGAACTTCCCCACCATCAAGTTTATTTTCTACAGATACATTACTTTGGAGCATAGAAGTATTAAAGTATGAATTGGTGCTCTAAGAATAAATCAGATTGCAAGCAGCCATATCACATTTGAAGCATGTGAATGAAATATCTAGTTACACTAGACAGGAAAGAAGATTCTCCAGCAGAATTGCAAAGGACAGGGCAGAAGCAGAGGACCCAAAACTGGCATGGCACAAGCCAGATGGAAGTAAAACATACAAGCATGTCTTCTAGGATGGGCTGGGGGAGAAAGTGCACTACCAACTTGTGTCATAATTTTATGACAAGTGACAGTCAGTCCAGCAGAGTATTCTTCCTTTAATCAAAATATTGAAAAGAATGAGCCAGAGTTAACTCCTGTACTCCTTGACTGAGTTGAAACATGCTTCTTTCTCCTGAGTCCTTCCCTGCTCCCCAGCACTTTAGGTGACCTACTAATTCAGGGCCTTTAGATCCAATGGAAAGCCTGGATAAAATAATCTCTCACAGTAACTTTATTCCATATTTATTATTAAAGACAAATAATATATCTTCATATTTCAAAACACATAAACATCAAAAATACTACACAAATGAAAAAAGGGGCCCTTTCATCTACAACTAAAATGAATTAAAATTGATGAAGAACAGAGAATCCAACTGATGGAAAATAAATTAAGATACTTTTATTGCTGGGAGTGACTGGCTTGTGTCTGAGGGATTTAATTTTTTTCTGCATTAACTAAAATGAAATTATGCCTATGATGCCTTGCAATATTTTGTATATTGCTATGACAAAATAAAACCTTAATGGACAGCATTACATAGTGTTATCCAAGGATTTTCATCTCCTGTGTGGTAAAAGAACTACAGTGGCATCCAGGATTCCTTACAGATTTACCTTCTGGTGTTAACAATCACAAGTCTGTACATCTTTTTTAAAGTGCTTTTATTTAGTATCATCTTCTGTTTGTAGACATAGAGCTTTCCCACAGGCACACCAAGAGACCCACTTTACCTACTCCGTGTTTCTAGATCACTGTTATTAAACGCTATGAACAAGCAGGTGTCTTTTGTCTTCCAATGGAATACAAGCACAGTGACAGAAATTGCATCTGCTGTAGCTCTAAGTTAAACGAAAAGAAAGAAGAATGTATTAATATTCATTTGTATTTACTCAGCACAGAGAAGGAGTCTGACATTATTAAAGGAGGAGACGCTGGGCTAATGAAATCTATAAAAGGATTTGATGACGTGTGGGAGGAAACCAGCTGGAGTGGAGACTGAGGAAAAATAATTTGGTGGTTGTGTTTTTCACAGATGAAGAATCCCATGCAATGTTGGGAAACTGGTCTGTAGTCTTGCTTTTTTCATTCATCTCTTTCATCTTTGTAAGAACATCTTGCATATGTTTATAATGACAAGTGATACAACTTGTCTGCTTCTGCAAAACTTGTGGTGGTGTTCTCTATTTCTGTACAATAAATTCTCTTGCAGTACCAACTTTATCCACTTGTTTATCTGATACTGCCATGGTGTAAATTAGCTTTCTGAAATTGCACAGTAGGTTCTCATTGTATTTTCCTATGTCCAGCACAGTCTGTGCTGTCTTGTGACATTTGGGCAATTAGTTTCACTTTTCTGGCTCTTACCGCAGTGTCATTCACATCCAAGATCTCTAGAATCACATAGGCAGAAAACATTATGATATCTAGATTTTCTTTTTGGTGTAGACTTCATAAAAGCTTTCTCAGTCCTCTATGATTATGTTGCATGAACTCTGGCCTTTAATGCCTTTCTACTTCTAGGAGTTAAATGTCAGGCAGTTTGAATGATTATTTCCTGGTCTCTTGCAGCACCCAATTGCGTTTCATCCTTGACAACCTTTGAAAAGTTGCTCTGTTCTGCCTGAACAGAAAGCTCACAATCTCAGGCTCCATTAGAATTCTCGTGTCGAGAGGCTCAGTGGTGTCCTACAGAGTCTTCACTTCAGCTGCATTAGAGAGACCTGGAAAGCATCCAGTTCACTTGAAAACCACATTTCACAATTTCCGTTTCTTTATATTCACTGACTGCAGGAGCATTAGCTCTCACCAGCAAAGCAAAAGACTGCAGTGCTTTATTTCTAGGAAGACAGGGATGGTGATACTAAATTTTTTAGATTAATCATGCAAAATACCTTTGAGGTAAGATAATTATCGTGTAAGCTTTGATATTTATGATGGGTTTTTATCTGGTCAGACACCAATTCACTCCTATCAGTTTTTCTTTTCTTTCCTCTTCAGGTATCAGAAAATGGTAAAATAATTTTTTTTTTATTAAAAGATTGATAAAAATAAATAATCGATATTTTAAATAACTGAAAAATGCCCTATCTTTTCTCCAGTCATTTAGAAGGAACTGATTACAAAATAATACACAGAAGCTTTTAAAGACAATCAGGAATTTCTTCTGCTTGTGCTCCAATCTTATTGGATAAGAAGCAGATCTGAAGTGTTGCAACTTCTACACCAAATTTTGTGCCTCTACCAGTTCAGCACACAAATCCAGTAGGCTCAGCACTGGGAATCTTGCAGAGTCTAAGGCTTCAGCCTGTACAGTGTGAGGTTTAGGGTGACCTTTGATAGACAGACAATACTTTGTTTATGCTAATGAGAATGGTCTCAGATAAAAGACTTGCTTTAAAAATTCCAAGATTAATTTGCAGGATAATTAGTTTGTGTGAAATTCCCAGTTACTGAAATCTTTAAAGATGCTTTTGAAAGTGGATCTGGAGGAGAGTCAACAAAATTTGACAAAAATAATCTGGTGTTTTTCAGTCTTGACTCAATGCAATTACAGACCTGACTGGAGGGTGTGGTAGTGGATGCATATTCTGACTGTACGGGAACAGTGCTCACACAAGACCAACCAGCACTCATACCAGTATACCTTCTGCAAATGCATCAGGAACAAACTGAATTGGAAGAAGCAGCAATAGTAATGACTTGGACCTGCAGACATGGCAATGAATATTTGACTTGGCTTTTACTCAAGACTCCAAGCACAGGATCCTAGTGGCATCAATGAGTTGCAAGTGAAAAACCAACCTTCCATTTGTAACTCAGAACCATCTAATAGGACTCATACTATTTTCTTTTGCTTTTGAACACTGACTAGGAAAAATCATTTGCAATAGCAAATGCTTTATCTAAAATTTCAACAGAGAGCTACAGGGATGTAAAAAGGAGAAGAAAACCAAGCCTTTAGAAAAATATTTTCCACAAAGGTACCTTACAGTCCTTGGCTGCAGCTAGCATGCATTTGTTTTTCCGGAAAGAACACGCACACTATTGAAGCTGATTACTATTCCAGATGTATTGACTTGGCTCTACTTATAAAATTATCATCAGCTCTCTAATGTCCACAGCTGGAAGACAGTTTCTAAATGTCTCATGTCAGGTAAAAGGCCTTGATTTTCCTCTCATATATTCCAAGACTACTTCCAGTGTCTGGCTTTTCATCACCAGTTCTTTATGGCACCCTCAGACCACAGCAAAGTAGAGGCAGTAGCAACAGTATTAAAGAGACCTCTGAAAAAAGAAATCACTAGCCCCATTGCTGTATTCCTTGCATACTTGAAACATACCTACTAACAATCCCCACAGTACAGAGAAGGCAGCTGCGAGTCCCTGTAAAATCAGGGAGCCCAAACATAAATGACCCGACTGGAAAGAATGTAGAACACAAGCATGAATTTCTCAGGAGAGAAATTCCCTGATTCATGGAGCTGGCACCAAGGAACAGACTGAGGTAGAAGTACCCAGGTGTTTGGAAACATTCAGGATTTAGAACTAACTTCCATTTCCTACATAATAGGATGTTTCAAAACTGCTCTGGAGGAATGAGCTTCACCTTTGGTATTTCCAAACAAGAAATGGAGAGAGCAAGAAGCTTTGAATATCTCTTAGGACATCAATCTCTCCCTTTATGCAGCTCCACACAGACATTTACCAGCAACAGAAGCACAGACTGTCTGTCTATTCTTATTACAGGTTGTGCTCAGTGCTTGCAAGCCCACCTCTTCCTGTGACAGTACTACAGAGCCATCAATGTACCGAGCAGAACATGAGATAGTAAGGGACCAACATCAGCTGAAGTCACAGGAATTTAGAGGAATCTGTAACAGCACAGACTTGTACCACTGCACCATAGGGAAACTACAGGGTCAAAGTCTGGGAGCGCAATTAAATCCATAGTCTGCATTTAAGACAAAGTAGTCTGATGCCTTTCAGTAGCACAAACACAAAACATCTCCTATAGCACCTATATATATTACATTCATTACATATCCTATGTATATTACATTCTAATTAGCTGAATTCTGCCAGGTGCCTCTAATTTATGACCCCATTTGTTCTTACATAGAAACCTGTGATATACTGTTCTAGAGTATCCTAGTCCCAACTTTACAGATTATATTATACTTAATGTGCTGTAACCTCACTTGCCATCTGAACCTTAAAATATCAACACGTGTTATGATTTTTTTCCTTCTGAATGTAAAGCAAAGTTACCTACTTTCTCTTCCCTAGTTGTAACTCTCACCCTCACAAACTTCCATGTTTCATACAAGACCATTGTAATTGCTGTATGCTCCATGTGACACAACATGGCTAAGTCTCCTTCCTCCCTTGCTGCTCACAGCTGATGGAAGAGCTAGCCAAGAAATCATTTTAAGGCATGCCAACACGACAGAAATAGAATGTACTTTGGCAAATCTGGAGCTAAAGCCTGAGACCACAGGCAGTATGTTTATGCAGTCCTGAGCCACATGGATTTATCTGATTTCATCCAGAATGTCTTGGAAATGCTTAATAGGTCTACGCAAATACAATAAATGGTACACAAACCCACCTGACTTGTGCCTAGCCCCTATACATATCTTTGCTCCATGTTTTCTCTGCTTCTGTTTCCAGATCAACATGAGCACAGTCTGTTCACTCTTACCCAGCCCAATAACCACAAAAATCAAGCATGACCCTGGAGTAATGTCACGCATTCTTCATCTCCATTTAAATGTTCTGTTGTGCTTTATATCTCTGCTTGTCTCTTTATCCTGACATTCCATTTATTTCCATTTAAGCATGCATTTGTATTTGAGAGGTATTACTGAAAAATACTAAGGACAGGGTTCATCATTACTATAATAGAGTCTGTCTCCTGACCTTTATGTATCTCCTGTTCTGGAATGTACAAATCAATCTCCAAAGACACTTTTGATAGTTCTCAGATCAAGAAGCTTGGCAAAAACGCAGAATAATATTCACACTATTAACAGAAACACAATTACAATGTTGATAAAACAGTTTCCAAGGCTCAAAATGTTGGTGGCCAAAACTATTGTACACTCACTGCTATTGTAATTTTTATTGTTTTGTATTTTTAAATTGCAGTCCATGTGACTTCCTCATTTTTTTCAATATGTCAAAATTTGTAATCACAGGACTCATGAGTGCATGAAAATGCACAATGCCTGCAGTCACACCATCTCCAGCTGTGATCTTGTCAGAACTCATAAGAGAAGTGGGTCTGTTATTGAGTGGCAGGCCTCTAAGAGAGGTACAAGTGAAAGTTATACTGGCAAAGCAATGGGTGCCCCTCTCTAGAAGGATGCACTATGCTCTGTTGCATACCTCTTGCAGATCATTGCACCGAGTGGATTGAATTTGGTCAGAGTACTGGTATTATCATTGGTAACATGCTACAAAAAGATGATAGTTCAGAGATGCTGAGTTCTAACGTGAGCATCTCTTCTCTCTGAAGTCTATTACTTTCAGATGACCTTGTTATTATGCTTGAATACATTAATTGCTACACTTAATATGCTGCTTTGTTTTGCCTGCCTGCAATTTGTTACAGAGCGACTTCTATGCGTATCACGGAGTTTGTGTAAATCATAAGGTTATAACTGCAATGGATTTGGAATACCTGTTGATAAATGATGCTGAAGAACACAATATATTCATCATTGTTAATATTCACTGGCTAGGCTAATCCATATTCATAAACAACTATTTAAATATATGAAGCATTAACATACAAAGTTTAGATTTGTAATTATCTTTACACATACAGACAAAACCAACATCGCCTTTTCTCTAACACTGCACTAACCCAAGGACAAAAAAGAGGAGACAGGCTTCTGTCCCTGTGTGTGTTTGGTGCATAAGCAGCTCAGGCACTGCTCATCTACTATGCTCCAAGAGCCTGTGCACAGAGTTGTGACAGATCCTGTCAGTCCCTGAGCTAGGGGTCGTGACTGTGGCTTTCCATGGCAAGCATATATTACTGACATTACGTTTAGAATAAAGTAAGCACTAAGAAAATTAAGTAAGCACTAATAATTTTATTTGGAACAAGGTTTTCAGGTTTTGATTATTGTTTGCTTGTTTTAAAACTTATAAGTCTATGACCCAGTGCTCGGATTTGAAAAAACTTTTCTTCCCTCCAGACTTTGGTTCCAGTCTCCTGTTCCTGTTACAAAGCACAAAGTCAAACCTGGAGAAGATGGAAAGAAGATAAAAGGTAAACAAAGAAAAAAAAATCTGCTTTTGCACACTGACAGATTTTAAGCCACTTCTAAGCAGTGGAGCAGCTATACTAAGTGGCTGATACTGGCTTGTGGCTGCAAATGTCTTCAGGGACGTGAGTCCAGTAACACAAACCCTGATCCCAGCCACAGCATTAAAGCTATGAAGTTAGTGTGCAAGCTTCCTTGATGTTCCTGCTGTATGAAGACTCTCGAGAATCTCAAATCATCTTCCCATGACTGTCAGCTTCATAGCAGCTCTTCATCCCAAAAGCCCAGCAAAGCAACCTTAACACCCCACAGAAGTGGACTCAAAGCATTTTGGTTCCATGCATTGCAACAGAAATGCATGTAATAGGTTCTGAAATTATAATGCACCATGCAGTAAACCTGTTACTAATGAAAATGCATCTGACATTTTAAATTCCCAGTGGCATTAATTCATATTAGGAAAAAAAAAAAACCCCACTTTAAATAATTTTGGAGTTGAGGTTTGTTTGGTTTGGGTTATTTTTTATTTGTTTTTTGGCAGTCCTAAAAGCAAAAAAAACCCCAACAACGGGTAAACAATCAAACCAAGAGCCCCACCAAAGAACCCTTCAAAGCCCAAAACAACTACAGAAAAAAATCAAAACAGATTAATTGAATAAATACAATCCCTAGCTGAGTACTTATCCCAAGCTTCAGTCTGGAACATTTTACATTCAAATGATAAATCCATGAAAACAGGAATTTCAAACCAAAACTGTGATGCCTGTTAGGGTAAGAATTTAAATGATCTTGAGTATCCCCAAGGATGGAGCCTCCACCACCTCTCTGGGAAACCTGTACAAGTGATTTCCCTCCCTCATATTGAAGATTTTTTTTCCTGATATCCAACCTAAATTTACCCATTTGTAGTCTAAAACCATTACCCTCATCCTATTGCTACATGCCCATGTGAAATCAATGTGTCAATTATACCCACTACTTGCCACAGGAGTTTGCCATTTAACTAATTAAAAAAAAAAGACAAAAAATCTAAACCAAACAAACCACATACATCACAGCATAAAAAGATAATAGACTACATCCCAAATGGGAAAGTATATGAGTGAGAGCAGGCTGACTATGGATTTAAGATATAGAAACGACCAGGATATTTATGGAAATAAAACTCAAAAAACCATGTTGCATTGAGAAAATGAAACTGGCAGAACTGAGTGATTTCCAGCCCCAAATTCTGAGTGGATTGGACAAGAAATGACAGGCTATTTCAGATTAGTTTGGCTTCCTCTAGGTTTCTTTGATAACTGTTTTTCTAATCCAATGAAAGATCTAGACTATCTGGAGTTCAGTAAAGCACCACATGGGAGTTCATTAGCTGAGATGAAGGTGAGGGCTAAAAAACTAATTGTAAGAGAGCAAGAGAAGTGGATGAATAGGATATGACAATGAGCTGTGATGACCAATTTTATTTAATATTTTCAATGACCTTGCCACAAAAAGCATGCTAATGAAATTTGCCAGTGACACAAATTCAGGCTGTATCAGCAACAGAAGACGACTGGAAGGTTAGACAGAAAGAATTAGAGTAATAGAAACAGAATGAAATTCAGTATATAAAGCATCAGGTCATAATGGCATAATGAAAACCCCACCTTGATGTATAAAATAGGAGCTCATAAGAGTAGAAGTTACTGAGAGTATTATGGGCAGACAATCTGAGTGTAAGACGACAACAATCTGTCACAGTGACACCTGTGAAAGTAACAGAGAGACATCATCGTCTACTTCATAAAAAGCACGCAGGTAATGCTTGGGGGAAGAATACATGATGTTGAACAGCTTTGACTACAATACTACCTATAATTTTGCTCAAATGAAGGGGACTGGTGAAGCCTGACTTGCTTCTGCTAACAAATGAAAGCTGAGAATGGATAGAAGCCCATTAGTGTCTATAAATATATCACAGGGCTAAGTGCCAGGAAGGGGAAAGATCTCTTTGTGTGAAAATAGAAGATGCTGGCACAAGAATAAAGCAGTGTGAGCTTTCCCTGAATAAACTGAAAATTGGATGTCAACAGAAGGTTTTTTAACCAGAGGAATAGATTTTTTTTCAGGAACAGACTCCCTATAGGCACGGTGGACACAAACCCCTCAGTATTAAGAGCTCGCTGAGTTCCTAGAAAGCAGCAGATGGAGCCTGCGATGACCCGATGTGGAAGTTCATCACCTCCAGGATCCTCCCCCATTTTCTTACTACTTCAGTGCAGACCTTGTAAAGCCATTGGTACTCAAACCACGCCATTATTTCAACTCAAGATGCCCTGCATGCTACGCTGACAATGTCCTGCACTTCTACTAGCATGGGGGAGAGGTTGTGCCTTCCCCAGTGCTGACAGCATGACTGTGATTTCTTTCTCAGGGTGTGCATTTTTCGGGTAGAGGCTGGCAATCAGATCATAGTCTTTGCCACTGTAGATGTGGTCTTGGTGTGCCATTTTGGGTTTTGAACTAGAGCTAAGTCAAAGCATGCTCTTTGATCTCACTTGTCTCTCTGGATTTCCACAGAGCCTATCACCGCAGTATAGGAGTTGCAGATGCTGTTGGCCCACGGCATTTATTTGTCAGAACTGAGAAGTTTCCATATTTTTCTATCTGCTCACAGTAACTACTAATCCACCTGAGGAAATGGCTATAAATATAGAGCATGTATGTAGTAAGCAACAGTGCTGTCTACTGCAAAGACAATTCTGGGGGCACACTCCAGATGTCAACTTGAGGTTGACATAATAAGTTAAGATGTAATAAGAATCTGCAGACACCTTAGAAGCTGAATGTGTGGTCTCAGAGATTTAGTTTTCTCATTACACAAGTATTAGGATTAATCCGCCTGGCACATGAAAATAGATTTGTAAGACTAATATCATCTGTATTTGCAGGATCTCTGACTCCCTCAGATTTCTCAAATGACAGCATGGCACTACATAGCATCACAACCCAAATTCCTCCTAATGCTCCTATCTCAATGCTAATAACAGGAACCAGAGCTGGGGCATCTCACGGAGCTTTGCTGACATTGACACAGAGCAGAAAGACAAGAAATACTTTACAGATCTAAAAATAAATCCAAACAGTAACTCTGTGAGCTTTTTCCATAGACCTCTTCGCTTTCAGTGCCATTTCTATTTTGAGTCATCTTGGTTTTTAACTCGTAAGTGAATGGAAATTTGATAAACAGGAGGATACTCCAAATCTCACTATAGGACACACTGAGGCCCCATTCACCTTGCATTGCTGCTTTTGGTTAAAGTGCCCACTGAAGAATTTAATCTTTGTTATAGGAAAAGAAAGTAATTGGATCTTAATTTTTCAGACAGAGATGTATGATACCAGTGTAGCTGGATAAGTCTGAGGAGAGGCTCCTTCAAATCTGCCTTCCTAATCAAATGAGTGACTTGTTTACCTCCTCTGAGCACTCTTCGAGGGGCTCCCATCCCCATGGCAACGGCAGCTCCCTCCCTGCGACACCCACCACTGCCTGCTCCCATTTGACTCAGCTCCACCTTGGGTTTGACCCATATCCCAGAATACAACAGCCCTAAAACAAGCATCCTATCATTCATCTTCAAGAACTGAATCCCAGTGGCTGCGTTTTTAGGCTTAAGGAACTGCGATTTAAAAGGAAAGCATGAACCCAGCAATCTTTGCCAATAATTATGCATAATTACAATTATATGACGTTCTACACAGAAAAAAGCTTCAGTATAAACAATAATAAGAAAAACAAAGTATGAATTTGATGTGTGATATTGGAAATTAGATGTATCGCATTTTTAAGTTGCAATGTGAAAACTAGCGACCTTTTCTTATGCAAATGCGCAGAGCTCCACTTCTGCCGCACTACGCTTGCGTTTCCCTTGCAGCAAGTAATCACAATGTGATACAAGTAATCAAAATACGATATGAAGAAAACATTAAAAGCTACTTTTTGTTGTGAAAGGAACCTGGGTCTGTGTTACAAAGCCAACATTTTCTGTTTTCCCGGAGAAGCGCAGTCGCCCAGTGAGACGCGTGCCTGCCCACATCGGGCGCTGGCACTGGGCTGCAAAGGGAGGCTCAGCACCCTCAGAGCGCTGCCCTTGCCTCTGCTGCTCCCTGCCATGCCTGAAGCCATTGGTGCCACTGCCCCAGTGCCACAGCCCCCACCGTGAGTCCCTGCCTGCTAATTCCTTCTCAGGGCTGTCCTTTGCAGATATCCACATGGCAGACAGGCTGCAAGCAGCACATCCTCGCCTTAATCTGCTGAACTAGTGGGAGAACTGCCTCTGGCATTCACCTACTCCATGTTTTGCCCGTTGTTCTTCAGGGCACGATGAGGCAGGCAGCAACAACAATAGTGAGGAAAATGTGTTTTCCCGTGTACTGCCCTCTCCCACTTTTAGACAATCATTATCTGAGGAGAAAACTGCAGTGCAGACTGTCTGAAGAAAAACACACCATGGCATTATTTCAAGGGGACTTTTTTTTTTGTTCATTTGTTGTTCTCTTAATCAAATAAACCCAGTTCTCATAGAAAGTGTCTGTTTGCTCTTTGTGTCTGGAAAAACATAAAAATGACAATGTTAACATTTCCAAATGGCAAAAAATGAATTTCAAATAGCTGGCAATGAAAACGCTTGATAAACACACGCTGGCTGAAATTCACTTTTCTTTCATACCCACTATGCCTGAACACCGTATTAACCATATGCTTTTACAGATTAACTTTAATCCAGTGCGTAGTTTAGAACCAGCTTTGTTACAATGCAGCAGGAATATCCTAAAATTCCTGAAAATTTAAGCTCAAGTAAACAAGAAAGCTAACTGTGAGATTTGCAAAATCATACAAGAGACACAGAATTCTTCACCTGTCACAGAATGACTCCAATACTTCAAGTATTTGGCAGTGGCAGCATTTTCTTGGGCCTCGTAATGTTTATCGCTAGCTTCAATTTGATAATTTTGTATTTGTAAGTGGTTAATATTATAGAACTATACGTACACATTGCAGATGTTCACTGAGTGGTCATCAACAAAACTTTGGTAAAATTCCACATCCAACTTCAGCCTCACCATGTGTTGGAAATTATGATTATATACCTTATTTAGAAAGTTGCCCCATGAAAATGCCGGTCCTTTTTGGCTTGTGTGGAACTGACACAGGAGCCAGATCAGATGATGGTCAAGAAGCTTCTACTCCAAAGAGGTCTCCATCTTAACCCAGAAATAAGCACCCGCCATGTAACAGACAAATCATATCTGTAGAGGTCACTACACTGGCAACCTTCACTGCGCTCTTTTTCAATAATTTTCTTAATCCAACTCCCCATAACTCAGTCCCTGCTCACACAATGAGAGAAGGTAGAAGGAAAGAAGCAAACCTCTTCTCCCTCCCTCCCTTCCTCAAAGTATACTTGTAAATTTTCTGACAGAACATTCTTCTCTTAAAAAAAATGGACGTTTGTCAAAATGGAAAAGTTTGGAGGAGCAGAGTCAGTTTTGTTGACTCTTCAAACCTCAGTTTCTTGTCAGTTCAGCTTCTCACAGGCTAAGAAGTGCCAGGGCCTTAGAAGCTGTGGCTGAATCAGTCTCATCAAAATCTTTTGAACTCTGAGCTTCTTATTAGCCCACCAGGCAAACAGCCAAGCTCACAAGGAAGCCAGTCAAATGTTTTTAGACACTTCTACTCCTCTCAGATGAGAACTTTTGTTTCCAGGAAATTGAGTAATAGAAGTTTCACTCCAAAACAGAAATATTTTGTTTTGGTTTTCTCTTGTACATGGAACTCTCAACACTTTAAAATCTTTCGCTATATAAATAAGCATGTAGAGGCATGAAAAGGTAATCTTCTATTTCTCTACTTGGCAAGAAAGCAGACAATAACAGACCATTTGTTTGAGAAGTCTATAAGTACAGTCTGTGCTCTGCAAGCACCCTTCCCTTTTGCCAGGACAGAAAATCTCAAAGAATCTACAAGGTCTGCGGGATCTATTTGCCCTACTTTTAAACAGGGCAACTGCTGGCATATTAGCCTTTCAATAGGATATTCTTCCACTCACGCTTTTCTCTCAAATGTGCGATATCCCTTCCCTCACCCTTGAAGTTACACAATGTTTTCAACATAAAATAACAAATATTTCACCTAGGAGGGCATTCTCAATACAGCAACACCCCTGACATCATGACAGATTTGTAAAGCTCCTACAACACAACTTATTCTGAATTCATTTCCCAAATGCAACTGTACCACACACATAGCAGCTTTACTCTGTTTGTGAAGGCCACAGGAAACATCCCATCATTCAGTGATTAACACCAGTAGGCAAAACCTAGATAAAGCCATTTGTCCCCTCTGTACCAGAATCTAGACAAGCTAATTTGCACAGTCAGCTTACCCACACCTTTAAAAAGGGAGCAGGGCTGAGGACAGACTCCCTGCAGAGCTCCTGTTTGGTCCCCTGCCAGCACAGCTATTATTTCTCACATTATGTTGGTTACAATCACATGAAGAGCTCCAGCCCTGATGGAGAACCCAGTGCTACCCAGTGTACAAACACACAACGAAACGGCTGGTCCTTGTAACAATGGAGCCTTACTACTGAGCTAGAAGTAAATCGAGAGAGAAAGACAGGTTTTCCCCCTCGCACTGATGGTAGCTCCCTGCTGACAAACACAGAATCCTGGGAATTCAAGATCAGGTCCTGTAGCTGTTTCTAAGAGAAGAGGCAAACCAGCCACGTAGTAGTACCAAAGACAGACAGAAAGCAAGGGGAAAGCAGCAAGATGATTGTTTTCCCACTTATGAATTGCTAGGGATTTCTGAGCACTCCCACAACTATCAGGATAGCGCTGAATACTCACAGGAAACAAATAACATGACCTGGTGGCTTTGCTCACAAATCACTGTGCACTGCAGTCAGCTCTACCAGACACAGTGCTGTGTGCGTCCCTTGTGTGCATCCCTTGTGTGCTGTCCCTATTCACTTCTCGAATCTGAAGCTTACTATTTGCAATAGTATAAAGCAAGACACCTAGAAGGCCTTTTGATGTGATTAGGAAGGAGCGACAGATAGAGCTGAGCCTGAAAGAGTGCTCACCCCCATGCTATTTATCTAGTACTGTTACTTCAAAAAATTGCTTGGACATGCTGTCAAAGCTCATCCAGGAAAAAAACATCTCGAGCACTCCTGAAATCGGCTAAGTGGCCAGATCAACTGACAGCAAGGAAATGCCTTTCAAATGACTGGAAGTATTTAGAAATAAAATAAATGTACTGTCTTCAGTGCTGTTTTATGCAGTTGGGCCTCTATCTAGGCTGGTACAAGTACCTCTAAAATAGGCTGAATCCTTCACTGGGAGATCTGGTTTTGTTTAAGTAGGGGTACCACATTTGATGGTCCATTTCTGTGTGCTACTCAAGGCCTTTGCTGCAGCCAGAGGTAGTCAATATTTCAATCTGATTACAGCCTATGAAAGTTGACTGAAAGAAGAGGTCCAGTGGCAACAAGCTCTGTGAAAACAAAGTATCGAGTTTGCAGCAAACATTTGAGTTTATTAAAAAATAGCCCCCAAGGGGCAATCTACAATATAGGGAAATACTGAGCACCCCGTGTGGATTGTTGGTTTAACCCAGCCAGTACAGAATCTGTATTAAACCATTAAAGGAAATCAGCGTCTTCCTGAGTTATGGGAACCAGTGTCACCAGGAGGAACACCTCACCCAGCTACCACTCCAATACCAGGCGCTACGCGAGCTCACGCCATTCCATCTTTATTTTGTCAGCTTGAGTCTACCTCAGACCAGCAGTGGCCAGGAATAGCCACTGCTCTAATATTCCTGCTCTACTCAGCACCAAAAGACTTATCCTGCAGAACACCACTGACTGCTGAAGGCTTTCTCAGTAAACAGTGACAGCAACTCCCCCTCCCCAACCCAAAAGAAGTGCTTCTATTTTCCTCCTCAGAAAACACAGAGGTGTTTTTAAGTGCTTCTACTTCATATTCTAACATTACTAATTTGAAGCACTCAACCTTACAGACACACATTTCAAGTTATTAAAATGTATTTTTTCATTGCTCAAGATCATAGTTTGTGAAAGGAATATTCTTATTCTTTCCATGGAGGGAGGGGGGAAGCTTTTTGTTTCAAATTTTAAAAAAGTGTAAATAATTTTAAACTTTCACAATATCTCAGAGATGTTCTGTCAGCTGCAAAAATCTATGCAGAAATTTCAGTCTAACTCAGGGAGGGCTGGTTGTCTGTAATTTGAGATCATTGCCAGATGCACTTAATCTTGGGTAGCAGTTTAGTCTGAATAAGTATGAGCTGAGAACATTATAGCCTATTGTATTCTTTCATTTCTGCAGATCAAGACCTGCAATGCCATTTCAAAGGCAGTTATCTGCTTAGTAATCGAAAAGCTTATTTTAATCTCCACGACTATCAGTTGGGCAACTTTACAGTCACCAAAGGAAAAACCCCACAAGACAGTACAGCCTAACCTTACCAGGGGCACTGATGAAATGGAACAAGAGTCCAGCAGCCCCGCAACGATTAGTTTTGGGCCAAGCATGGGTAACTTAAATCTTGAGTTAGGAGGATCCTGACACAAATTATCAACATCTCCTTGTACAGTCCAGCAGTACCTGAAAGATGTGGGATTAGGGAGGGATCCTGAAGCACCTCTACCCTAGCCCTGTCCATAGACCACACAGTGCAGTCTTTATAACCACAAGGCATTTGGATTCCATGCACGTACACGGGCAATCAGACTTGATGTGGATTTTGTTTGGCAACTGATAGAGTTTACATCCAGTCACAACACCACTTGTTTCTTGCATTTGCTGAACTACGCACAAGTTCATTAACCTCTAACAAGACCAACTCATGTCTACCCTGCCGTGAGCAGGATGACTGCAGGGGGTCTAGACACGCAAGCAGTCCTTCCCTTCGTTACCAACAGCAGCAATGCAGGTTGCGGGTAGGGCACCCGAGATAATCCAGTATCCCGGGTGCTGCGTGCAGGTCTATGCACTGCAGAAGAGAAGGATCACATCCAACCCCGCTCAGCACAGCTTCTTGCCTGAACCCCTCCTGAGTCAGATCTGTAGCCCCATTCAATTGGACGAGATCAAGCATGACTGCACAGGACTCATTGCAGGGCATACATATTAAGTATTGGTTTACTTCAGCATTGAAGACTGAGAACAATGCTACAGGATCTACTCTATTCTCAAAGAGCACAATAAAAAAATAAATTCATACAACATAAGGTCTGATCATACTTTTTTCAAATAATAATAGAAAACTATTACAGCATTTTTGACAATTTCATATTTTATTCTAAAACTTTTCTAGTAAGAGTGGGGGTTTTTAATGTTCCTGCATATTTTCTTTCAAAACTATTCTGCATTTGTTGCTGTAAGAGGAATAGTGGCTGATAGCACAGTGAAATTATTGCCTCGAGACAAATCGGCATTCATCATTCAAGCAGAAAAATAAATTAAGTGCAACATTTAGGCACTCTGTGTTAGGTTGTTAAAAAAATCAAAGGGAAAACAAATGTTATGTCATCTATTGACGGTAGAAACTGAATAAAAGAGTAAAGTATTTCACCAGTACTTACACAGCCATGTATTAATAGTTTTTACTGGGATGAGAAATCAACTTTACATGTTGTGAACAGAAATACATGGCCTTGGAAAATCAGAAAATCTACACCCACTCTTTTATTTTTTCAATTTATTACATAAACCCAGCTATAGCAATATTACTCCTACTGAAAATTATTAGACAGAATTACAATTTTTGTTACAATCTGTCAGACTATATTATTGCTTTACCTTGCCTTTCAAGAATGTCTTTCATCCTAAAGGATTTAAGAGTGCTTAAACATTTTATGAATGCACAAAGTGGACTATGACAGATCTTTTCACACACCAGTAGAACAAGTGGTTCTGCAGTGGAAAGCGTCAACTTTACTTTCCTCCAACATTGTAGGACAGGAAAGGAGATTAAAAAATCCTGACCTAATGAAGTTCACTCTCCTGGAATATCTGTCACCTGGCACAAGACTTATCAACATGCTTTAGAATATGTTCCCTTTCACCTGTATCCTCTGAGCAATGGGTATTGCTGTTGTCGGACATTTCGCAGCATAGGAAGATATTTTGGTAAACTTTTACCATGAAAAAGTGTGCAAGTTGCCACTAACTCAAATAGATTCATGTTCATCAGTACTGTCACTTTGCCAGGGACATCAGCATTCCTTAAGATACCCTCAATCCCTATCCTGGACTAATATTTTGCATCATTAGATATTTTTGTCACCTTTCCACTCACCCTCTTACCCGATTATCAATAAAAACAAGTGTCACTCCACACACAAACTTAGCTGCACCCCTGCAGCTAATTCCTGGTCTTGAAAACTGACCAGCTATTTCTCACCAGAGAAAAGGACCTCCTCCTCTCACCACCTCCATCATTCAACTCCCATCTAGAGATCTAGTCCACAACTGAGCAGCAACCAAGCTGACTTCCTCCAACGCAGTGGGGATGGTACCTCTCAGACATAGCCTAAATGTTAGCATGGGTGGTTATGAAAACCATTTTGAACCATGATTTCACTTTCAAAGTTGTTTTTTTTTTTCCTCTTTTGTCATCTTACCAAACTCAAAGGCTGAACAGTTCAGGACTGAATTATAAGTGTGATGTTTGCAGCATGCCTAGCACAAGGCACATAGTCATTATGTGAACTCCTTCTATACCAAAACTGACTCCAGCAATCAGCATGCAAGGAGCATGTTGCTTTCTATCTTCAAGCCTTTTTGACAACACAGGGTAAGGCATATAATCCTCAGCACTGTGAATGCCTTAAACAGACCCACCAGACACTGGGGCATCCCACCTGCAGGTGAGCCACACATGTTAGCACAATACATCATCATGACAAATTCTGAGGGGAATATATTTCAGGACAATCACAGACCTTTAGAGGGCTGCTTCCATGTGCTGAGAGCTACTAGCATGCTTAAAAATCTCGTATTCTTCTTGTCAGGGGCTGAGAAAGGGTTAACCCACAGAAGTCATGCAAAATAGAACAGTGACAAGTGGGACAGAAATTTTTGTTCTCCTCAGTCTTTCCCCTAATGAGTATGATCTGGTCTTCTCTGGCCATTACTGTTTTATGATTCTCAACACACTACTGTGACTTTGCATGTGTTCCCTATCTTTTTAGAGTCATATTTGTGCTTCCCATAGGGCATATTAATTCACCACAACACTCTGGGTTAAGTAACAGCCACATATTCCAGGGTAGCTTGCCAAGCCCTGAAAGGATCAAAAAACCATGTGATACACTGGTAATATACAATCCCACTGGCTACTAACAAACATGAGTTAGTTCGTGTAACTATTTTCCCTCCATGCATTTAGCAGAGCAGAAAAAGTCCCTGTCACTGTCAGTGGAATAAAAGAGAGAGGAGCAGGGCTTTAAATGTTTCTTCTCATCAAGAACTACTCTTAACTGAAAGGTCAGGTTAAAACTCTTTTCTGCCTAGGACTCAGGGCAGTAGCCACCCCATTCCCCACCAGGAACAGAGGACTAAATGCAAGTACCTCCATGCATTCTCTCCTCATTGCATGACTTGCTGACATGTAAAGATGAAGCTTATGAAGACAACAGTGATGAGAAGACCTACTAGAGATGGGGAAGAGAAAAATAAGGGGGCATTAGTTGAGACTTTGCCTCTCCAAAATCACAAAGGGGCCAGAATGAAAGTCAGAAAATACTGTCTCATCTATCAAGATCATACCTCTTGTCCAATTTATTGTGGAGCCCTGAACAATTTTAAAAAAATAATTAAAAAAGGAGCCTTAAAAATAGGAAAAAAACCCCAACAAACTTCTGCAAGTGTCTGGATGATCCACTTCCCAAGAGCCATTGCAGTTGGACTGTGCTTGCAAAGCCCAGCCAGATTTTACCAGGTCAGAAGTACTCATTAAGCAATCAATATTCTTTTAAAGGGACACCAAGGGTGGGAAAGCTGCACCTACCAGAATGTATCAGCAGCATGCAAGGAATTTGGATGGATGCCACTTTTTGCCATGAAATAGCTTAGAGAGACTCGCTGAGCTACTAAACCATGCTGATGCAAAGACAGACTCGTGGAAAATGCTGCTTTCCCTGGGTTTCTTTTTCATCTTTTTCAACCTTATGTCACCATTCTTCTTGTACTACCTTTTGCTGATAGCCTACCCCAGGCAATTTCTCCACCACTTGTCTGATACACAGAGTGCTGTGTCCTTCCCAAGAGGAATACTCATACTTTGCAGAGAAATTCAGGAGTCAAATGGACCAAGTTCAGTTATTGATGCTCTCCTCCTTTGGTCTTGTGCAACTTGACACAGACCATACACAACCTCCCTGTATCAGTGGAGATTAGTTTGAACCAGAAGAAGTAGAACAAGTATTAGGCTCACACTGCAGCTGTACAGGAAATTTTCTATACTGCTGTTTTAAATAGGAATGGTCCTACAATGTCCCTGCTTCAAGGTGATTAACCTGAAGTAATTTTGGTGAATGGCAAATATTTGGTTGATTTGGGTATTCTCCTTTGAATGCAAATCTGACCTTTATCATAAAAATGACTGTACTAGAAAAGGTTCTGCATAACTAAAACACTGTACAGCCAACATCTGTCATTCAAATGACCAGAGGGGTAGGAAAAAAATAAAAAAATTAAAATCACAGCAAATAATTTGACCTAAATATGTTTTGCTCCATGATATAAAGTATACTTTTACTGTCTGAACTGTCAAATTCTTCTTGCCTTAGTGTGACACTGTTTATTAACAGAAGAATGCAATTTATGTAACCTTTATGTTTAATGTTGTTCTTTAATAGTCTATATGTCATTGTCAAATAGTGAACCGTAGAGGCTGAAGACAGATGGACCAGCAGATGGACCCTGGGAAGGATTGGTTAAAATGTCAGTGATAAGCTAACAATATGAAATGCAGTAGACTGGAGAGACTAGTCAGCTGAAAAGCCTGTCTACAGAAAAAGGTTTTGTATTATTCACATTCATTAAAGTGCACTTCAAGAATGTTTTTTTGATGCTTCCTGTTTGGAGACTTTTCAATGCAGCAATAGTGTTTTCTTTCTTCCCCTTCCCCAAATGCTTGTTTGATGGTACAGATCTGAAAAAGCAACCCTAGCCCTTAAAGGGGATGACTTTTGCCATCAAGGAATTTAACCACAGTTTCATTCAGCCATCAGACTCCTAAGTGCACCAATTCAGAGCCTGAACAAAAAGTCGATGCATGCATGAATTACATTGACCAGAAGTGGATGATGGCTTGCTACTGGTAAACTACCATGACTTAGACAACCTGTTTCTGGCTGTGCACATACTTTGCATTGCTAATTGTGACAGATTCTTTGAGTCTACCCATTAAAATATCATAAAGAAATGGAAAAATCTTCAGTGAGATCAATATCTCAGAAACAGCTCATATATTCTAGTAAATCAGCAGTAAGGAACATGCTAAGATTGGTTAGGAAAGACTCTGGGCAGAAGCGGTGCTGCAAAGCAAGAGCACAGAGAATAGAGTTTTGCCCAGTACCTGATTTCATATGGTTCCTCATTAATTATTTGCTGAGATTAGTTTTTTTTTTTTTTCTGGAGTATAGGAAAAAAAAACCAACAAACTCTTCATCCCTAGTTAAGATTTTTTACCACAGCCAATGTCTGATCTAAGACTTCATAAGGGATGTATTTTTATGGTCCTAAACACAAATTAGTCACTATCAGAGAAACATAAAAAAAATCTCATTTTAACTGAGTGACAAGTTATCTAAAAATCTACCATAAATATTGCCATAAAAGTAAAATCAGGAAATGAAACAAATTATTGGAAATTTTTGCACTGAGATTAGGTCTTCATTTTTATGTAATCTGAAATAATTCCCAGCCTTAAACAATAATTGCTGAAGAAGAGTTTTTGACTTCTAATTTTTTCTTGACTTACATTTGGAAATTTTTGAAGTTGGAATTGGTTCTACTGAAAATGTTTTAAAACTAGGGAAAAAAATCCAACACAACCAACCAAAAATCTCTGCCATGTTTGTCATTTGACCTAGCAAAATTAAGGCAAAAAACTAATTAAAAGAGAATCCATTTCAAAGGATGTCAGTGAGCTAAGCTAAACTTATAGATATCCTATCTAGGGATCACAGAATCATAGAATGATTAGAGTTGGAGGCGACTCCCAGAGGTCATCCAGTCCAACCCCCCTGCAAGAAGCAGGGACACCCCCAACTAGATCAGGTTGCTCAGGGCCTCATCCAACCTGGCCTCGAACTTCTTCAGGGATGGGGCATCCACCACCTCCCTGGGCAACCTGTTCCAGTGCTCCACCACTCTTACAGTAAAGAACTTTTTCCTAATGTCCAATCTAAATCTCCCTCCCTCTATTTTAAAACCATTAACCCTTGTCCTGTCACAACAAGCCCTACTGAACAGCCTCTCCCCATCTTTCTTGTAGGCCCCTTGAGGTACTGGAAGACCACTCTAAGGTCTCCCCAGAGCCTCCTCTTCTCCAGGCTGAACAGCCCCAACTCTCTCAGCCTGTCCTCGTAGGAAAGGTGCTCCAGCCCCTTTATCATCTTTGTGGCCTCCTCTGGACCCTCTCCAACTGGTCCATGTCCTTCTTATGTTGGGGGTTCCAGAACTGGACANCCCAGTCTGTAGTTGTGCCTGGGATTGCCCCGACCCAGATGCAGGACCTTGCACTTGGCCTGGTTGAACCTCATGAGGTTGGCACGGGCCCACCTCTCCAGCCTGTCAAGGTCCCTCTGGATGGCATCCCTCCCCTCCAGCGTGTCAACAGCACCACACAGTTTGGTGTTATCGTGAACTTGCTGAGGGTGCACTCCATCCCACTGGCCATGTCACCGACAAAGATGTTGAATAGGGCCAGGCCCAACACAGACCCCTGAGGGACGCCACTCGTGACCGGTCTCCACTTGGACATTGAGCCGTTGACCACCACTCTCTGAGTGCGGCCATTCAGCCAGTTCCTTATCCAGCGAGTGGTCCATCCGTCAAACCCATCCTCTCGAGTTGAGAGAGAAGAATGTCGTGCGGGACAGTGTCAAAGGCTTTGCACAAGTCCAGGTAGATGACATCCGTTGGTCATCCCTTATCCACCGATGCTGTCACTAATGCATTATTATTTGTCATCACCAGAGACCTTTAACTATTTCTTAAAGTCATTTTGTACCTACAAAAACAAGCTAGATAATAAAGCAAAATGTTATGCAGCAGTTTAAAGACAACAGTCATGACAGCCATAATAATCCTTTTTGTTAAAAAGCACCATAAATCAATTTGACATTTTCTACCAGCAAACAATAAAGTACAGAATGAAGTTACATGCACACGTTCATATTTCATCAAAATGGAGCGATGCAAAAATACTAACCAGAGACAGTGCAAAATCCAGCAACATAAATATATATCACTCTATGTCCAAAAATATTTAAACCTAAAAGGATGGGGGTTGGTTCCTTATGATCTAAACCAGTTATGATTCAAAATGTTAGCATTTTCATTTTCCATGTATTGCATTAAAAAGTGTGCATACTGCTCCTTGGGTTTTGAATCCTTAAGTTGTCATCATAATTTATGACACATCAGTTTACATAATGTAACGGTCACCTCATATGGAAGGAATTTTTATCACCATCCAGAAACTAAGATCAAATCTACTGACATCAGTAATGCTTTCTAATATAAAAATGGATTTTTCTCAGAAGCAAGGAAATGGATCCAGGGACAAAGGCTCAGTCTCCAAAGTTTATCAAATCTGATTCCTAAACAAAAGCCAACAAAGGTATTTCTCATTGCTTTGATGGTAGCCATGAAAATTAAATCTGGGTTTACAGCACTAGCCTCAACTCTTTTGCTGACCATCAGAAGGCCATGTGGATATGGGGGATTTTTTTAGCTGAAAAGCCACACTGGGAAGTTCTCTACTTCTACCTGCTCACTCACAAACCTGCAGCAGACAACCGAAACAAACATTTTCAAAGGTGTTCCTCATTTTGGTTTGCTTTATGTGACCCACCTGACAGGACAGGTGAAATGGCACTAAAGTGGAGTGTGGGGCAAGAACTTCTTTTATAGTCTTACAGAATTATCACTATAGATGGTACCTCAGAATAGAGAGGTCTCATGATGAAACTAGTAGGACAGTAAAGCATTCAGCATAGAAAAAGAAACATTAAGCTGTCTAGAAGAGATGTTCTGTAATACCACCTCCATTTTATCTGTTCACTATTATCAAAGCTATTGCAAAGTATTACAATTACTTCAACCAAATCCTTATCACCTCAAGAGAATATCTACAAAATATACCAATTGTTAATATTCAGAATTATCTAAGCAGACACCCGACATTCCATTTACCATAGCAGAGATGAATTCAGATGTAGGGAATTTTGAAGCAGGGTAGACTGAATTTCCACTGAATGCATGCTAAGGTTACTGGATTCTTCACAATAAAAAATTTTCTGGTGTCTTGCATCATTCACAGTGATATGGAGAATGAAAGAAATGATGAGATTTTCAATTGGTAAATCAGAGTCACATTAGGGGAACTAATAGGATTTGAACATGACTCATGAGTTGTAGTTTGAAGTTCCTGATTGCTATTTTGAAGTGTGAAGATTTTTTTGAAGCAGAGAAGGAATTAAAAATGTTAAAGTCTTCTGATGACAGCTTCTTTTGAAGAAATATTCAAGGAAAGTTTAATATTGTGTGAAGATAATAATATAATCTCTTAAAATACATGATGTAAACACTTGGGAAAATTACCAAAAAATCTATTCTAAAACACAGTCAATTTCATAGCAATAAACAGTAATAGTACAGATTGACACCGCAGATTTATGGCAATAATAATTCCACTTTGCTTTCATCTGTTAAAAAATGCTTCACACTGACAAAGCGCCCTGACAAACAGCACAGTTCCTCTCTGTGTGTATGCATACACATACGCACACAGGCATATGCAAACTGGCTGAATCTATGGGTATTCAAACACACATACACATTATCCACTGTGGCTCACACTCACTGTATTGATGACAACGGTGAGCAGCAGCTATGCGTAGTCACTGACACCACGACGTAGTATTAGGGCATATAATACTACACATCACAAAAATAATTTCCTAGTCGCAGGGAGATGGAAAGAGGATAACAGTTTGAGATACCCTAGTGGTAATTTAGGTTAGATATTAGGAAGAACTTCTTTACTGAAAGAGTCATCAAGCACTGGAACAGTCTACCCAGGGAGGTGGTTGAGTCCCCATCTCTTGAGGTGTTTAAAAGACGGGTAGATGCAGTGCTTGAGGACATGGTCTAAGGGTAGACTTGGTGGCGGTAGGTTAATGGTTGGACTGGATGATCTTAGGGGTCTTTTCCAGCCTTAAAAATTCTATGATTCTATGATTCTAAGTACTAGCATAATAGTGCACATGACTGCAACCATGGTAAAGGTCACAGTTTGAGGCACTGTACAAACATGTAGAGCAAAAGGGTGTCGTTCCTGGAGAGCCTCCCACGTAGGTACATATACAGGTGGCATTTTTCAGAGGGATGTCAGTGAACACTCAATTTACTTCAAACTGGCTGTTGTACCAAACCGAAGCTAATGAACTGCACAGAAGGGTAAAAAAGCCTTCTTAATCCATGCTTGTCTCTTCTAGACAGAGCATTGACAAATCTTGCTTACCCTGAATAGACAAAGTAAGAAAAGCTGGGGGTGGGTGGGAGGAAGTACAAAGCTGAGTTGCTCAAATGCATTCAGCCAAGTTGGAGCAGTCACAGACAGAGCCAGTCTTTGTTGTCTTCCTGCACTACTCTAGTTGCTGCTGCCACATGAGACTAAATCAACACTAAGAAGAAACACCACACAGTAGCTGAACAGTCCTGGTTCCTGGATATGTGAACTTTGTTGTGGACTGCAGAGAAGGCATTCCTTGTCCTCTGAGTAACCTACTTGGAAACTAATAGCGTACCACTACTAATTCGCAGTCCTTGTACCAGGTTTTCTGTAGAAGAAAATGTTTGCACAGAGAACACACCCCTTGGTCTTCTCCCATCACAAAGCTGACACACAAAGTGCTCAGTGACAGGACGGGATGCAACCACCGAATTGCTTTTTCTCTCTTTCCATAGAATCCACAGCCACTCATGGGAATGCTGTATGCCCATGCACATCATAGGTGTGAACAGAGTACCATTCTTAAACAGACTGAAAAATTAATTGTCACATCCAGGTCCTCAGGTTACTGTAAACAAGTGCTTATGAATTATAAAACCAAAGACCTTACAACTTCAACATCCTGTCTCCAACAGCTGCTAGCTGTGAACACTTGAAAGAGTCTAAGAACCAGGACAATTGAAGTGTGATCCCTCCCTTGCTAAGGAGGTTTTGCCATCCATTGGAAATAAGATTTCTGCACTGCACCATGATGACTGAAGGCTACAGTTGTTGATTTTAAGTATTATACTTTTTAACTCTTTATATCTTGCCTTTACTATGGCAATAAGCTCTCAGATTTAATTACCTGGTGCACATAAAAAGTACTTTTTTTAGTAGTTAAATCTGATACCTTAGCATATCATTGTTCTGGGTTTTTTTTTTTTGTACTCAATATTGTGAGAAATAGCAAATAATCACTCCCTCCTATTCACTTCTTATTCTTCTATTCAGCTTCTCCAAATGTGATACCAGATCATTTAGTCAGATATCCATTACTTTAAACTGCCATTATTGCTCAGGGTGAAAGCATTTTTTTGGGGGGAAGTCTTCTCAGGCAAGAAACATTCACAAGGTTTTTTAATATCCTTTGCGATATTGTCTCTGCAGATATTTTAATTCGCACAGTTTGATTTTTAATAAAAATGACTAAACCATCCTATCTGCATAACACAGATACAGCCTAGTTTCAGCTCTCATTCAGTATTTACAGATAGAACTTGTCCATTTATGAGAGGTTTCTTATTTACTTTTGCACATGCCTCTTCGGTCTTTTTCTTTTTAAAGCCAACCAAATCTTTGTAAAACAATTTCAAGAGCAGTAGTTTTAAATTTTTGTTCAAAAATATTAATACTCTTTGAAAAGTTACTTTTTGCTAACTGAAAATATATAAAAATGTTTGTTGTATCAGTTTGTGGTTTTTTTCCGTTCTGCTTTAGATCTTCGTCTATACTCCAAGATTAGGTAAAGATTAGATTAGTTTTCTGTTAGTACTCACAGCCTGATCAGTTATAACAATTGTCATTACAACAATATCTAAGTGTTGGCAATTAATCTCAATCAGTCTTGCACGCTGTGTGAATGACTAGAGGACAGAATAAGTTGCAACTTGCACAGAGGAGATTTTTTCCACTTGTTTGGGTTTTTTTAAGGTAGTAGCAGATCACATAAATCACTGGAGATACCTCTTGATGCCACCAAAGCCAGGCCCTTTATAACCTCAGACATTTTGGCTTTACAGGGTCTTTAAAGATGCTCAAAAAGATAGTTGACATTGTAACGAAGATGGCTGATTTTAGCTCCCGTCCAGCATGTGCACCGAGGAACTAAGATAAGATAATTCTGCTTAGGCTACAAAGGGCAGTCTGCTTTAGATAAATGTGATGAGTTTCTCAATAAATGTCCATCCCACAGCTGACCTCCCTGACTATCTATGCTCCTAAGAAGTGACTGATACGGTCACCCACAGAACAGAAGTCTGACTATTATCAGTTCATCTAGGTCAAAGTCATGTCTTTAGCAGTAGCCAGAAGCAAATGTGATACAAACAGTATATGGGGGATGCTTACCAGAAGTGCTCTTCCAGCTTTCAATCATTTTGAGACTAGCAGAGTTACTGAGCTCAGACAAAGCCTTCTGCTTTGTGGTCAGTGCAGCTATTCACGGCACACGATGATCTGGCACAATGAAGGGTTTCACCAATAGAGATAAGAGAATGGCATTCACACTCTATTGTGAATGTCACCAACTGGTCACAGAACAGGACCTATAAAAAGATCTAAGTTTTTTATTTGGCTAGCAGGAAAGGAAGTATGAGTTCCACTGAATGAAAGAAAACACCACCACATTCATTTGTTACAACGCCCTGAAGGTTTCAGCATAAGAGCCATCAGTATGAGAAAAAGATCTGCTGGCCCTATGAAAACCCAAAGCAACCTAGCCATCATTTTCATCAAGCTCCAAACTCTGAAAAAGGCTTAAAAATCAGCTTGATGAGCAGAACTAATGATGAATATTTTGACAAAGCATTTTTCCCCATGAGAAAAAACAAATAAGAACATTTCATGGAAGCATTGATTATAAGAAAATTTTAGGGGAATCAGCTCCTTAGCCCTGATTGGATATGAAGTCCAGGACTGCCTCTGACCACTAGAGCTTCATCTAGTTTTTAGTTAACTCATTTTGCTCTGGCTGAGTCTGACTGGGAAACTAGACCTGTATTGCATATCCCAGTATCAACACATCCTATTAACTACTCTTGCATGCTTCTTTTCCTCTCTTCTGTCAGAAGACTATGACTTTATACAAATAGATATTAACCCAGAGAAAGAGAGGGCACAGCTCCAGGTGCAGTGGAAGATGGAACACTAAGGTTCGGTTCCATATTCAATGAATGCTCATTTGAATCCACTAGAAAACTCAAGGAGACACTCACAGGATAGCTGAAACAGCCTCGGGCACACATCCCTTGTCTTGGACTCTGGCTGCCCAGGATCAAACTGTCAGTGCAAAGCAGGTACAAGAGTGGCTTGGTGTGCAGCCTCTGTGATCCAAGGGCTGTTCCTGTCCCTCAGGGCTGTTTTCCTAGAAAATGAAGCAGGATATGAGTAAAGAAAAGGAACTGAAATCAGGAAACATTTTGCAAGATAGGAAATTCGTGAAAGTAAGTAAAGCTTTCTTCTATGGGAAATGCTGCAGTCCTTGGGGACATTGGAATTTGAAATCAAATGTTCATAGATTGATTTGGTTTCAACTTTATGTCTAGTGAAGCAGGCACTTCATGAAATAGAACCTGTAATGAACTGACCCTTGCAGGGCTCACTCAGGTCATATCATAAGATTGCTTCTGCTGTGGCTTCTCCTGAATGTTTTCAGGTCCTGATCTGGTGAGATTTGGAGGTAGCTTTTGAGAGCCTCTAAGCACTTTGAACACACACTGCAGCCAACAAAAGTGAAGGCACTCAGTAACTCTCAGGAACAGGCTCTTATATGTTAAGGGCTGCAATCATTTCAAAGCACGGAGTTATGTACTTCACCTGCATATTGATGCAGAACATAGACATTAAGTATAAGGCAGCTAAAAGCAATTATTCTGATTATTAAAAATTCTAATCAGGATAACTTGGAATTTTCTATTATGCTACAGATACAGATGCAAGAGACAATCACAGACCTAGTCACCTTCCCATTTTCAAGGAGACTTGTACATTTTGAAGCACTAACTACCAATCTTCAGCTACTTTGAGCAATGCTTAAAGCACACAGGTTTTGTTTGGAAAAGACGGTTTGATTACACACATAAACAGGAAAACTTGCAAAATGTTAAAACACTATTTTTGGTAAAGAGATTTCTCAGAATAGCCACCACCAATTTTCACAATAAATAGTATTAGTTAGAGAGGAAAGTAAATTTGAATCTTGGCCTTAAACATACTGCTTTTCAGGTGGCCTTTTATAAATACCTTTAACTATGCAACTGATTTATCCAACTACACCCTTCCTTTAGTACTGTGTTCTACATTTGGGTTGCTTTAGACCAAGTATCTGTGGTTGCTGCATGCTGGGGAGCATGGCTACAGTGCAGAAGGTGATCTTGGAACCAATCTACTGAATGTCAAATTATAGTTAAAAATCTGTCCTACCCATCAGGGGACATAATAATACAGGAAAAAGTTGTTCACTAATGTTGATGTCCTGTTATGATGACCTCCATGGAGTTAAGTAATCAGTACCAGATGAGGATCTGACTAGTTATTGACTTAAGACAGAGCTTATAGTATTTAATTTGCATCACTTTACTGTGGCAGGCTTGAGTAAGAGTGACGTGCCCCAAACCATTTTTTTTCCTCTTTCATATATTAGATTGGAGGGCAGGGGAAGGAAAGGGGAAGGGAAAAAAAAAAAAAAAAAAAAAGCAAAGCACTTGCCCACTGAAGCTCAGCTGAACAGCTAGCTGTCTGTGATGGTTATCTAATTGATTCAAATGTCACCTTCCTATACAGAACCTTGTAGCCTCCCAGACACAGACTGCTGCAGTCTCCTCTTTAATTTATATTTTTTCAGAGCCTTTTCTTTTAGTGTATGAAAGGAATAAAATATCATACAAATTATCTCACTAAATCATTCTCTTTAAATGTCTGCCTTCCTTTTCATGTTTGTCCTGACCTACTGTCGATCCCATTTACATAAAAAAATTACTGGAGCACTTCTCCTATATCAGCATTCATTAGCAGCTCCAAGTTCTGGCACACAACAGGGGTTTTGCCTACTATGCAGTTTGGGGTTGTTCTCAACAGAAATAGGAGCAGATAATGAGGAGAGAACACAAATCTATACAGTTTCTGTCACCAGTGCTCTCGTTTACTTCAGCAAGCAGTAATGGGGAAATATTTTCACATGCCAGAATTTCTCCTGCTGTTTTCTTTGGTCAAAGGAAATTTTAGGCCTTTTTTTCTCTCTATTCTCTACTGTTATTTATTGCCCTTCCCCCATCCTCTATCACCTACAGCAAAGTGCTCTGAACAGCAAAGCTTAAACACACAAATGTACACTTCTGCTCCAGGAAAGCCCACTGTGTGTGCTAAGTTTGGCAGGATTCAGCCTGAAATGACTGCTAAAAGGACCAGTGTGAAAGAATTTCAGTCATTAAAAATGAAACTTAACTGAACTCAGGATTCCTGGAAGTATCTATAGAAGTCAGGCAGTCTGACTGAAAGAATTTTTAAATAAATTTCTCTATAGATAATACAATTATTTTCTGTGGCTCCATCGTAGGAATTTACACAGACAGCAGTCTGCTCTGAGACATTTGAAGATTTGAAAAATATCCAAATGAAAATTTTCTGTATCAAAATATTCAGTTCACTTAGCATGCTTCCTATGCAGCTCGCCTTCTTATGTCAGCTTTCACTTGAAGGCTCATCCACTATGATTTTTTCCTACTTATGGCTCAGTACCTAGTAAAACCTCTAGGATCCCATTTTTCTTAGCTATCATTATAATTTGACCATTTTACAAATTATATAGCTACAGATCTATACAGTCTTATCCAGAAATGAAAGAGAAATCTTTCTGATGAAACGTTCATTTGCTGAATTCAATTATCTTTCCAAAGCAGACTCTGATTCTTTGTACATGTGATGTGGGATGTTATGTAATCACTGTTAAATATTTTTGTCTTTAACTATGAAGAAACTTCAACAAATGCTATTTAGGTTGGTTAACATCTGAGCCATATGACTCCGGAACTGTATCCTTGTGGGTAATACTTAAGTTTGTGACAGGAAAGATATTTGAGAAATAAAGTTAAAGTATGATCTTCACAAGTTCTCAATACCGATAACAGGCTATGCTTCTAATTATGGCTTATGTAAGAACTCAGAAAGCCTGCACGAAAGCATGAAAAAATTTGCCATTTGATCTAACTAGAGCCACTGAAAATAATTAAATAAAAATAAAAATATCTGAGTGCTTTTAGTATGTAACTAAACTTGAACAGCACCAGTGAAATTTACAGCTCACCACCACTTGCTCAGGACACAATTCAAGATCTCCAGGACCACGGGGCTGCCTGCACGAAGCATGTGCAAGAACCTAATCCAAACAAGGGCAGTAGAAGTCTAACATAAAATCTGCAGTTATTCTTAATAGGTGCAGGACACACTTCAGCAAAAGATGCAGTTGAAAAGTTGTGTCTGACCATCATAAGGACGCTGAACATGGAATACGCATGAAGAAATAGTTTATATTTACTCATTATTAAGACAAAGAATTCCAACTATCACATTAAGAGACTTGCATATCTGATTTCTGTCCCAGGCTATTGGGGCATTGTATATCCAAATTATCTTCCCAATCCTTTCATTAGCAGTGGGTTAGTTAGCAAAACTTTCCTGTTAAAACTTTCTTTTCTTTGTCACAAAAGGCTTCCAAAACAGCTTTCTTTGTACAAAAGAAACACATCTTGGAAAACTTTAAAAAAACCCACCCCAATCTTCATAAACAGTACAGCCAAAACATTTATGAGTTTATAATGCTGATCCTGGAAACCTCTGTTTATTATTGGGTGGGAGAGGAAAAGTAGGAATTTTTTCTATAACGTCGAGAGTTGTAGATCCATTGCCTGTGCAGTGCTCTAACATCTACTCTGATTTGTGCATGATGCCTAACAATAAAAAAATAAAATTTTAAAGATAGTGCTTTCAGTGCATTTGATTCTGTAATCACTTTATACACATTTGCCCTTTCATAACCACAGGTGATCTTTGCGTAGTGCTGCTTTGCTGTAGTATTTGGCTAAATATCCTCAGTAAAAGGATGTTACCGTGAAACAGCTTTCTCCCCAAGTCTTCCATGTACTTCTATGTGGTCCTGGGGATTAGAGATGGGCTGTAAAACAGTCCTGAGCTCTAGGCAAGCCATGTATCACATTCACAAATGGGTATTCTTTAGCTGAGATAATTACTAAGACACATGGTTTGCCACCCCTGTTGAAGATTACTGACCCCGTGTTAGTGAGTGCTGAAGAAAATACATACATGAACTTCTAGGGAGGTTTAGAAGTAGATCCATACACAGTCTGTTCTACTATCTCTGCCGGAGGAGAGAGAGGAGAAGACAGGTATCTAGTAGAGCATTTTTTCATGTGTCTGCTAAATTTACTTTTCACCCTCTCCAGCACATTGAGGAGAAACTTTGGTTCTTTCAGGAGAAAATACAAAGGAATTCACCTCTCACAGAGTACCTTGTATGGATACCTATGCTTTCCCCGCAGGACCAAACCCTCACATAGAAGGCTGTGTGGGGGCTACCCCGTGGCTTTTACAGCAAGGTCAGAGCAGCAATTTAACTTCCTGTTTAACAGTCAGATCTTAATTGGAAAACTATACGCTGTGAAACTGTGAAGTAAGCAAGTTAATCACCGCGCTATGACAATACAGCCAGTACAGCACAGAGCAAGCCCTGCTGAGAAGGCGAGCTGCACGCCTGAACACAAAGCAAGCAAACAAGCACAAGGCACATCCAGACAATGCAAGAGGATTTCTAGGCCACTGCAGCCATACAGCTTGGGACTGTCAGGTGTCTTTGACTTGTTCAAGTCAGTGGCAGCTACCTATGTGTAAGGACTACAGATCAGCAGGCCTTTAAAAGAATTTCAGCTTTATTACAAGAAAGCCTTGTGCCCTTTAGGAGTGTCATATTGAGATATCATTCAGTGTTTGACTCCCATTTGCCTTACCTGTGCACGATAAATGCTCGTAAGTTACTACTTCTCTCACCATTTTCACAGACTAAGTTCTTTATGGTGCTGTCTCTCCCCTTTTTTCCTTTACTCCTAATTTTTTTTTTTTCCTAAAAGATTGCAAGAATGCCATTGATACGCTGAAGAAATTTTGCTAATCAAACTCTTCTCAATACCAGCTTATTTATTTCATATTCCTGGAAAATAACTTTCTTTATATTTTTAAGATTCATTCTAATGCACTAGAACTGATTTCAAAAGTGACTGTCTGAAAAATTAGCCTTACTGGCTGTGCTTTCCACACTGGTAAGGAAGGCTGACAGGTGCATCATCAGCAAGCATCCCAGAGTTTCTATGATTAAACCCTTGAGTTTGCATCAGAGCAGATGAAAGCATTTAAAGGCTTACATTCTTAATTTTTTTAATCCCTAATGAACTCACTTTAAATAATTAATGATTTTTAGAAATCTGTTGAGTACATAATTTTAAAATGGCACTTTAAGAAAAAATTCCCCAAATAATCCATTACTTTTCCATCTTCTGAGCCATTTCTTCACTTTACTTGAAGTGACCACTTACCAAGGAAAAGTCTGGATAAAGCTTATTTAGAGTCTACAAATAATGTTAGGTAGATTAAATATTCAAATCAGCATTGCCAAGTTTTCTAAAAGGAATAGCCATAATAATA
This sequence comes from Heliornis fulica, assembly GCA_013399135.1. NCBI lineage: Eukaryota > Metazoa > Chordata > Aves > Gruiformes > Heliornithidae > Heliornis > Heliornis fulica. Next base: position 658,456 of record VXBZ01008474.1, on the reverse strand, counting down.
GAAATATTACAAATTTCTTATTGATGATGAAGACAAACAGGAAATAAAAAACCCAAATAAGAGAAGCTATTTGGAATTTTTTTTCTCCTGCATATTCGTGACTTCACTAGTTATACCACATATATGAAACATACAAAATAATGTATGATGCTACTGTTCATCCTGCACTATAAGTCCAGACTTTTCCTTTGATCCATTCTCAGTTTTAAGGCATAACTGTTGAACTGGAAAGTGATTTCTCCTGTGTTTCTACCTGGTAGCGCACCTGTAGCCAACAAAGTTGGTATCTAATCTGAATCCTCTTAAAAACCGGTGAAAAGACACATCAATTTTAATGCTTGTAAGACTGGAGCCCTCCAGAGCAGCATCAGGTATCTCGGTTAGGGTGAGAATACTTTATAAAGACAGGTAGAAATCATGACACTGATACATGCACTGAGAGCTTGGTGCCAACACTAAACATGAATAATATTTTCCTTGCTGAAGAGTATTTCTACACAATTCTTTTTAATTCTAATGAAAAAGGCAGGGGGATACACCTATATATGGCATACACTCATTTTTATGCAGGACTGTCTCATTTAAAAATAAGAGTATGTAATAAACTGATATACTGAAAGTGATGCACAAACTGCTCAGACTGCAGGTCCTACCAAACAGGATAGCCCACCAGCCTCATGTCTTTCTACTGTAAAATGCCTCTCTGAAACCAACAATGCAGACTTTCTCCTAGTTTGAAAAGGAATTTCAACAGTAAAGACATGGCTTGATAATACTGTAAATATTAAATAAAAAAGTAAATACTAAAATAAAAAGTAGACCAGTTGGCCAACAGCTGCTCCTCAGAATGTGTATAGGCACCCATGCAGTTAGGAGAAACCTGCATCCTTCAGTCTATCCTCTTACAAACTGACAAGGAAACAGCAAATTCCCACCATGCAAAAAGCCTGCCCAGGACATCTGGAGCTTGTACCTGGTGTGAAAAGTCTGGGCCCTGCCCACAGGATAGTGAGACCCAGGTGCTAGCTTATGGAGAAAGCTAAAGGTAGAAAGAAATATCAGGGGCTGGCCCACAGCAAATCTTTTGAGAGGGCAGGGAGTCTAACCCAGTTTCCTTCTGGTTGGTGCTGCCCAACGTGGCATGCACACTCAGCACCATGTGGCACAGTGATCAATGACTTCCCCTCTACACTGCAGCTGATTCACTTCAGGTTGGACAGAAGAGACCAATTCACATGGCGCAAGGTAGCCTGTGCCAAACATGTTATGCCACTAGAAAAGCACAGCAGATGGGCCAGAGCATCTGCTTTGCAGCATACTTACCGTATGGCTTAAGTTCAGTGCACTTGAGCACTTCACCTCTCAGGCTTCTGCCTCTGCTTTACAGAAAGCTTTGAGTTATTATGTATCTTGAGAACCAAGCCCCAGAAACTGCACAAAATTTTACCATTACTTTCAGTTCTGGCTCATGTCCAGCTCAGACAGAAAGAAGAATTAAGGGGAAGAAATACAATAGAAAGAGCACCCAGGCACTGAAAGAAGTAGCACCACTCATGAGACACAGTGTATTTTCCTCACATAATTACTTTTCTTTCATAGTTTTTCTTCTTTTCAATAAAACAAAGGACATGCGTTCAGCCAGAGTAATTAGATTTCGTTTAATGAAACATTTAGGGCTTGATTTTGAAGGGAAAGGAAGAGAAACATGAGAAGAAAGAAACACCAGCTGTTTTTGCAGCTGCCAAAGGTAAAGTCAAACACACAATAGAAGCTCAACATTTTTCGAAGCCTCATCCCACCGGGAGCTCCAGACCCTCGGTAGTCATGCCCACTGTCTCCCACAGGCATCCGGTATTTGTCACTCACTGTGCCCAAGTTTTCATCTGCTGACAGACCTGGAACAAAGGAGTGCTCCCTAAATGAAAGCTACAAATGCAAAGACAAAGAAATTGTATGTCACAGATCATCAGCCAATCTAATTATTTGGCTAAGAAGATGTACCATTCCAGCAGGAAAACAGCATTTAATTAGACTGGCATGAGCGATATAACCAGAACTGAAATGAGAATTCAAACAAATGCCACGTATGGGTATAATCCTACATAAAAAATGGCAATTTTACAAGGACAAGTAATTTGTCAAAATGTTATCACCTACATAAAAAAAAAAAAAAAAGGAAGAAAAAGTAAAGTTACACTCCAGAAGTTAAATTTATTTTTTCCACAGACAAAGCCTGGAAAAATCTGCAAGATTTATGAGTTAGTGTTCAAGTCATCCCAAGACTTCTTGGAGTCAAGCAACAGGGAGAGGACCAGAAAGTCTCAAGAAAGAAGGCAGCAGGAGTCAAGCTCCTGAAACAATTTATCTAATCTATGCAATGTTCACATTGCATAGAAAGAGGATAGCAAAAATCCAACCAGATTAATTGGGCTGGTGGCCAACTTTGGACACGGAGTGTAGGTTAGACATTCTCATTTTAAACTGCATAGAAATAAATGGTTCAAAGACTGGATTTTACCCCTAACTTCAATCTCTTGTGAACCACAAAGCAGCCTCCTGGGAAACAGTATCTTTCCTCAGCATTTGTTGTTATCCCACCCCCAAGTCTCTTTCTATGGTGATTAGGTTGAAGAACTTCCTCAGGTGCCTGTCTTCTAAGGCTCTTTCATTGCCTATTGCTGTCCCTCTTCTCTCATTTCTGAAGATCAGATCTTACTCTGTAAGCAGCGCTCAAATGATTGACAACTTGAGAACCAAAAAGATCAGGACCAAGTCCACAACGACAAAGTACCTTGCTGTGAGAGAGTCATGTCCTGCAATTACAGTAATAGCTCACAGGGAAGCTTCCTGGGCAGAGGATGGAGTTGCAACAGGAGGGGAGGAGGAGAGTGGGAGTGGGGCCGTGAATGCAGCAGAGGACCTTGATCTCGATTTTCTTTGCAGGTAACACCCCTGTCCTCCGAGGAGTTACACTCAACTCACACATGTGCAAAAAAAGAACTAGATCCTCTAGCACTGCCAAGATCCAACAGGCAAAGATAGATGAGGTGCTTAGGAGCAGCAGCATTTTCTATGTACAGTATCCAAGCAACCTGGTGAGGAATACTGGGCTGCTTTTAATACATACAGATTTCAAAGGTAGGGAAGAAAAGAGAAAAAAAAAAAAAAAAAGATAGCAGAGAACCTAGACTCCCACTCCAAGCTTGATCCTACTTCAGAGGAAATTATGTAGCCAATCTGATAAGATGACAGAAGACCAAAATATGAGGAACCCAAAGGAATACCTGCATTCACAGGATAAACAGATCACAAGCCTCCAAAAGCAAACATGCACAAAAAAAAAACCCCAAAGACAAGCAATCCCAATTTATCGCTTGTTTAACAACAATGTTACATGCTCTGTCCCCACATGCCAGCACTACCCAGAAGGTGTTTTCTGGAAGCCAGACACGTTAAGGAAAAGAATCCACTGAGAACATGGAGACCCACCATTGTGGGTTGTCACTGCAGCCCCCTTGGGCTTAAACTCCATTCTCAGGTTCATTTGCTCTGTTCTTGTACATTCAGAAATTTCCATACGGATTACAGATATTTCAGATAAAAAAAAACAAACCACAAATACTTATATGGAGTGCAAAAATTACTATTGTTCACATTCAGGATACCAAAAAACTACTCTGAGGTACTGCTCTGTCAGGTAAGAAGCGCATTTAACTCCTTATGGTGAATGAGAAATGTGCAGCTATGGACTTGCCTAGGCTTCCCACCCGTCTTAAAATACATCGTACTTCACCGTTGCAAAAGCATGACTTTGTAATTTCCCTTAAATCATCCCAGGCTTTTAGTGTCAATTCTCATTTTACACAGCTGCAAATGACTCAGTAGTCACAGGAGACAGATACAGTCATGATTTCATTTACAAATGATTTATTTCCATAACATAAAAAATATTTTGACCATATAGGTTTAATAGTCCAGTGGTGCAGCTATCGAAATAAAAGGAAAATATCATAATTTCTCCAAGCAATGAAAAAACAGAATCTCATTTTCTAAGAACAATTGATGAACTGCATCCAGACTTTCTCATAGTTTTACAGGGATTAAATAATCAGAATGTTGAAGAAGGTGGACATAAAGACCACTCTGTCACTATCCATTCTGTCTGACGTCCCATGCAAAGCAATCAATCCTTGATAATTAAAAAAGGAATTTATCATCTCCTACTGAAAGAAAACAAGTAACTTTAAGTCCTTCTCTAGGTCTCAGTGCCCTAAGCTATCTGAACAAATGTGTGTGCTACCTTTAGGTTAACAGAACTAGATGAGACTTTGGACTATATAATCCAGACTGGATCAAAACACTCTGACCTCTGATATAGTTCTAGTAACTCACAATTCACCCATTTTCCCTCTCTTTTTCCCCCAAAACTGCTGTAGCTTATCAGCAACTGCTGATAACTTAAAGACAATGCAAATGCTGTCTTGGTGGCCTGAAAGGACTTCCACACTGGTGCCAGTTTTTCTGATCCAGGAAATTCAGTTCCTGGTGTCAGATCTTTCAGGATTGCTGTTACACAACACAACCTGATGTCCCAATTTACAGTGTAGCTTACCTTTTTCAAATCCTCAAAAATCACATTATTTTTCTTATGAGATCAGCAGTTTACTGGAAGAAATCAGTAAGTAATTATTCATGGTCTACTCTGCCAAAAGCTCATGGTGAAGGCCTGGAAAATTTCCCAGCAGTGAGAACAAAAGCATTTCCCTTATAATACAGTGGAACATTTGTCACCAACACTCATTTCCTCTAACCAGTTTTCAAGTTAAAAGGTGTCAGTTTGACACCATATGCAAAGCTGCTAGGTACCTCGATTGGAAGTTAGCACTTTGATTCCCCACAGACACAAGAAGTACACATGAAGGTTAGAACAGATGGTGGGAAGTCAGGAAACGTATGTTTTTATCCGGACACCTTCACACTAAGAAACAGAAGAAAACACCTTTCCTCTGTCTGTTGATAGTGCTCTTTGTTTCACATGGTTTCAAGTTCGGCAGAGAAGGAAAGTTCACTCTTAACATTTCTGCTTTTCACCAATAAACTGGTTCGACCTCTCAGGGGCAAACTGAGTGAGCTCCATCCCTTCCCTGCTGTTTTCCATCATCCTTGAGAGGATGTCATGAGCAATCAGGGACAGTGCTCTGCAGTTATATGCAGCACTGCATGAAACTCTTTAGCTGCTTTATAAAATTGTAAACAGCCAAAAATGGGAGGACAGGTATCAGAGATTTTACCAGTTATTGCTTTATGAGTTATAACTGCTCAGACACCAATTTACAGATACCCAAAAAGATAAAAGCCTTCTACTACGACAGCGACAATGCAGATAAGGAGGGGTGATGTGCTGTGCTATGATACAAAGCATTCAGAAACAAATATGAATGGTAATTGTGAAAAAAAAAAAAAATTCCCGTTTTTGTCAATCATCAATGTCTTACCTTGAGCAACATATTTTCATTTGAAATTGTCTTTAAAAATTATTAATCTGGACTGATCTTGTTCTGCTGTTCTAATAAAAAATGAGCATTTTGTTGAAATATCAGTTGCTCAATCACTATATGACTTTGATTCGAAAGAGATCACAGAACTTCACAGAAATCACAGCAGAATTTCTCCCTTTCTCTGTGTATTGGTGTCTCTACATGTATTTAATTTTTACAATATACCAAAGTTCATGTTATATCACCATTCCTCTCACCTATGGAAGCAAAAAAAAAGTAATGTGATAAAGATTTTCATAATAGTATATTGCTTTTAATTCCAATCTGTCTCTGCTTCAGGTTCAGGAGGCTGAAAAGCAAAGATACACAGTGTTAGATTTTACATGCACAAGGATCAAACCGCAAAATGGATTATTTTAAAAAGTGGGGAAGAAAAAAAGTTTTCACAAAGGACTACAGCATTTCTGCTAACCAAAATACATACCAAGGGCAAAATTATTTTTTGCCTCTGCAGAAGTGTTCATTGAAGTCCAAATCTATTTCCACAGTCCTATTCCAAACACACAATAAAACATCCCAGTATTTTTAAAAAATTTCCCTTCTTGCCTTGCTTGAATTTCAAATACTCTTAGACAACAGTCAAAGCCTCTCCTCTGTCACCACTAGCTGTTTTATAAATGCTTAATCTTTCCTTGCAATTTCAACCCAGTAAGTCATTAATCACTGGCCCTTAATTCCTGCTTCCTCAGGATGGAGCACAAACACTTGACAAGCAAGGAGCCATGTTTTAAAACACCTAACAACAATGATCTGTTTACAAAAAATAAAAAAAAAACCAAAAACTAACCTTAACGGCCATAAATGGTATTTCAAAGAGTTATTTTCGCCTACAAAACACTCAAGCCTAAATTCAGCATGGCACAGTGTAATGTAATGAAGAGTACATCCCAAAACCTCAGCACATGAGTATTGGCTATGCTGGGGATTGCTGTAATGGCACTGAAACTGGGGAAGGATTTGTCTCTGCCATGGCTTTTAGGACACTGCAGGCCTCCAACAGCAGTAATGGTAATTCATACACATATATTACCACCACAGGAAAAAGATCTAAAGGATTTAAAATCCCGGGATCTTTTAATCAGAATAGATCTCTACCTTGAAATGGAATATCTCTAAAAAAATCACTTAATGATTCAATCATCACCAGCATTTTGCTTTTTGCTGTCTGAAGGGAAGAAAGTGTAACTTAAAATTACAAGTACATGCTACTCATCACTAGCTGAAGGAAAAAATTCTACTGATCGCATTTTGCTGTTACTACAACAGAATTAGCTGTGAGATATGATTCACAGTTCTATGGAAACAGACTTTGTGAGCATGATGACTTCTGAGTAGAAGCTGGTTAAGCATCTTAAAAAATACATGACAAAAAGGGAGCATACATTTCTTAACCAAAAATAAGTTTCTGGATCAAAGCTTTTGCCCTCATTCAAGACTATTTTGATTAGTTAAAACCCAAACTGATTTTTCAAAATATTTTTTGTGGATTTATTACCTGGAAACAATCATGGCTTTCTCAATTGTTCACTGCTGCCTCTTGATAAACTAAAGGTAAACTATAAGCATTCCCTCAGATGCATTAAGGTAGAGCATGATTTTTTATGCTCCAGTTACTGGAAAGAGCAGAGCAGTGGAAATAACTGAACTAAAAAATTCTATAAAATATACAGTTCCTTTAGCTCAGTAACCTGAGCAGCTTTTCCAAAATCACTAGCTTCAAAATCTTCTAAAATCCAAAGAATAGAAGATGATACTCGGAGAGGACTCTGTCTTCATAGGCTGCTGGGGAGCTATTATGTGTTTTTGCAAGCTTAACTGTTTGACAGGTACATTCTTAATGCCTACCTTCAGAAAAAAACTTCATGTGCAGAAACAAAAACACCAAACCGAAAAGCCCCAAAATATAGGAGATATGATTATTTTTTAAAATAGCTAATATATAGCTTCACTATGGAAGAAACATGATCCTTGCTGAACACTGATCATTCAAACAGGTATATTACAGCAATAAGTGGTTAGTGGGGCTGGGATGCTACCCACCCCCCCAAACACACACACACACACACACACACACACATTTATTTCTGCTTTACCTGACAATGCCTATCTTAATTGCCTATTCTGGTCAATGTATTGCAACTGATACTGCTTTATCTTGAATCCACTGGTTAGAGAATATCTGTTGGGAATAATACAGATCTGTAAATAAACTCATTGTTCTTATTTTCAGACACTGAGACACTTTGAAAAAATTAAGTAGAAGTTTTATTCAAAGAATACAGAAGACCTGAAAAATCACTCCTCTGTGGTGTAGAGGGAAGGCAGAGTTTACATAGGGAACAAAGGCAAACATCAAGTAGACAGAAAAATGTTACGTTTTGACTTACTGGGACAAAAACCCCTACTATTCCATTTGAAAAGCTGCCTGTCAGTATACAAATGGCACAAGGATGTAAGGTATTTATGGATAATAAAACCAAACCAGAGCTGAGGGCGAACACAGACTACAAGCTAATCAAGAGAACACAGCAATATTCGCACAAGCAAAGTCAGCCACGATTCTGGGCTGCGGAGGCAAAGCCCACTACCAGGCACGCGAATCCCGCTCCACATGACCCAGATCTGACAAGACTGACAAGATCATATCACTACAGCCTCCGCTTCCCCAACACAGCAGCTAGAGAAAGGTTTCCTACAATTAGCTATGGATATGTATGAAGGGTTAACTTCTCCTTGAGCAGAACATAAGACACACATACCAGGAACTGGCACCAAATACAATACATGCAGTAAGCAAGCGCAAAATGGTCAGTACAGGTGTAATGCAGCTCAACTCTGCTGAACTTAAAGGCTGTCTCTCAAAGATTGCAGCAGGTTTATGCTGTGACAGGCAACTGAAAGACATGTATTTCCCTGCGTGTGATATCATACCCCCATTGCAATGAGGAAAAATTAAGTATACTAAATACATACAGCTTGACCGACTGAAGGCTGAAAAGCAGCAAAACAAGACCGCATAGATTATTTACACTAGAATAAACACAACCATGGAGAAAAATATTTGGATATAAATGGCACTGATGGAATGAGAACAAATATATATTTGAAATACCAGGTCAAATTTTGAAAGTAATAAAAATACAGTTTCTGAGATAGCAGCTGAAATAGTATTACTTCAGACTAGACTATTTTGAACTAGACTAGGAAAATCTCCTGGAATCACATACTGATAAATTCTCATAGTGGATATTCCAGGAGATCTTCCCTACCTTTAACACTTCTCAGCCTGTGACTCTGTGTTCATAAAATAATTACAAACTCCCTCTTATCTTAAAACCCAGAACACATGCCTGAAATAATAAGAAGAGGAATCCCTTTAAAACGGGACTTCAACTCTTGGCACCTAAGTTTGGGTTTAAAAGTAAATTTTGTTCTGTTTCTTCTAGCAATTTCATTTCAGAAGTACATAGCATAAATAAGGTATTCCTAACACTACACATCTGTCTGCTGATGATTTGCATCATGGCTGAAGTTAAGAAAAATACATACGAATGAAGATGGACAAAAATCCAGTAGTTTCTTATGCACCCAAGTCACAGAGGAGGATTTGTTAGCTCTCCTTCCCACTAAAGTATCAGGTTATAAGAGCAAACAACTGCAGTCACAAATACACTCAATACAATAAATAGGAATAGTGTCTCAATCTCTTTTAAGAAAAGAAATCTCTCCTATGTCCTCATACATTAAGTATCATACATATTCATACAGAGTTATTATATTGTTAAAGATATTATATATTGCGAAAATCTACAGGAACTGTACTGCCAGTACAAGGAGTTGGCGACCTGCAATATACAAAGCAAGTTTGTGGGCCGACAATAATGACTTCTCAGGAATCAAAAGGCATTTAAAGACACTCTCATCTTATAAAGAGATTGCACAATTTTTTACAACAGAAAAGAATTTTATCCCTTTATCAGAATGGGAAATAGCGCTAAAGGCATAAAATGACAACCTGGAAGTATCTGACCAAGCCTTCAGCAAAACAAAGATGCACTATGCACAAGCAGTGCTATTTCTGCTAGCCACAACAAAAATGCCAAAAACTGAATAGGAAATTAAATTATCATGAGTTGTAAGGAAAGCGTAGCAGGAGAAAGTATGGTGAAATTTCTGCTAACTAGAGTGGGTCAGAACATACTGCTCTTTTCAAGCCATGCTGTTCAGAAGGCTGTTGTGAAAGAAAAATTTTCACATATGACAGCCTTTTGGAGACTAGATATAGGGCTTTAAGTACCTTTTTGACCTGACTCATGAATCACACAGATCTCAATCTTCTATGCACCTACAAGTCAAAAAAAACCTTGGCTAAACAGTATTTTTTTAAGGCATATAATCCAAAACAAAGTTTAACACTTTCTGGTTTTATTTCAACTGAAAGGAAATGGATTTTAAAAAAAGAAACAGAAGCATGCTAAAGAAAATGCAATTGTTATCCTCAGTCTGCTATAAGACTAAAATCTGGAGACCTGCTTAATGAATTTTTGGGTGTTTGATTTCCCCCTAGGTGGTTTGAAAATCCCACTTTTTACAACTACAAACCTGTCACGTTTCATAAGCACAACATTCACTTTATAAAACATTATAAAGAATTCTGTTGTAAGACAGGCAGCATTATGTCCTAGATGTCATAAAAATTGATGGGTTAATTTTTAATCAGCATTGACAGACATGAGCCAAAATGCCAGATTGAAATGTGCTACTGCAGTTTCATATCTCACAGAAATTTCTCATGCTACAAGACCCTTTCAAAAAAAAACTCACAATCTTTTTGTCTTTTTGTAAAAGTGAATTTACAGCTTAGAACAATTAATTCCAAGCCTAATGCAATAATTTATTCTGCCTGTATGAAGAGGAGCAGGAGGGGATTCTCTTTTGTTTCCTTTAAGAGGCCTTCCTGTATAAATAAACAGCTGGATAACTCCATTCAAAGAAACTCACACTTAATAGAAGGGAAATAGACATGTTACATTTAAGACTGAAGTCCTGATCCTTGCGGCTCAGGCAGTCCAAACCCCTTTGGATCAGCAATAATTTCTGCTATTCACAATAATAGGTGGGGTATTTATTAGTACATGGACAGAAAACTATTCTTGGGGTCCCTGTTATGCTATATTTTTCATTTCTACCTGATCATTTCTGTTACAGCTGCTTAAAGAAAACCCAAGTGCTACAGAGACAAAAAGACCCATCGTATGTTTTAACTTAAACTAGTGCTCCACATTTTCAATTTCCCTGAGGAAGCAGGACAAACTAACAAGCCTGTTCCCTTTCATTCATGATTATCAAACCTTTCAATTGCATTTATTGCAGCTTCTGCATTTTTAAACACTGAAATACTGACTCCACAGTTCAGCCCACAACTGCTTATAGGAACCCAGCATGACATCTGAAGAGAAAACAAGGCTAATCTCCACCTTAACCTCTGTGGAAAAGCCAGAGGCAAGTAGGGTTCTCACAAAAAGGTGTTCAGAATCATCCATTATGCCACACACAAAAGAAAAAGAAAGAAAGAAAAAAAAAGCATAAAGCACATAAAAACCCGTTACTGTAACACCTGGGTGAGAGAACCATGAAAACAATTGCACAGCCTTAGCCCATATTCTTTTGTCAATGAACATCCCCAAATGTTTCCAAGAAATGAAGCAGAAAAAAAACCCTTAGAGGAATATAACATTCATTAAGCAACTCCATTTTCAGCAGCCAGTGAGGGGCTGTTGCAAGTGAATTGTTCTTTGTATTCACTCTTGGGACATGCACCACCTGTTCATTTCCTCCTCCTTTAAGCCAGAGGAAGCCTTGCAGCCCCCGTAAAAGCAGCAGTCTACTGGTGTTCCAGCCTGCAGCCATACAGACTCAAACAGCAATGCTGTAAACTGTGCAGGATGAGGCTGGGTTGCTATGTGGTCAGGCCATGCTGTCCCTGCAGTGGAGCAAGGTGCCACAGGAAACACACACAGCAGTCAGGTCTAGGGTCTGGGTGCCTGAGGGTGCTCTGAACTCCAAAATCAGAAGTCAGCAGCCAGCACTTACCTGGCACTCACATCTCCTCCACGCTGCCATTGCTGTGTGTTAAGCCACAGCTAACAGGCACATGCTCCTCACAAACAGGCCTCAGCTATCCTGTGGGGTTTTCTAGAGAGACAGAGACAGGACCTCTCAGCTGCCTGCCGACCCTGATAACTGCTCACCACTGAGTGAAGACTCCTGCTTCCAGGACCCTTTTACCAAATGCTTCTCTTACTTCCCAGGGCCTGCTCTACACTTGTAAATGCCTCCACTTCTAGGTCTCCTGTTTACACCCTGTTCCACACACCTCACAGCAGGCACACTGAACTGGGAGGAACAGCCACAAGCTTCTCCATTTCTACAGCCCATTTAGTTTAACAAGAGACACAATGTCTCTGTAAGCCTTATCTCCCTCATTCCCACACACGTTTCCTGCTTTGTGGCAATAGTCCCCACTGGAAGCAGAGCTGCTTGCAAACAGATCCACAGCAACATTTGTAAGGCTCCACAGGACAGCTCTCTCCCCAGCCAGGCCCCACAAGCTACACCCAGCTAAAAGCTCTCCCCAGCCAAGGCCTCTGTGCAGCAGTGAGGCAGCCCAACAGAGGCAGGGCCAGGTACATGCATGACTGGAGTCTCTGCAGAAGGCAGCTGCTTCTTACCTGACTTTTCCTTATGCAGCATCTACCAAGAAGATGCTCAGGTAGTGGTCAGAACCTCTCTCTTCTGTAAGGTCCACCCTGAGGTAGAGGCCCACACAGAAGCAGCTGCCACAGCCAGGTGAAGCAAATGTGATACTCCCAGCTGTGCTTCCCGCCACCATATGTCCATCCCTCACTGAGGAAAAGCACTTCTAACCTCGGCAGTCAGAGCTGATGGCTGTGCTGTGTGTCTTCGATGATGAGGTAAACTGGGAGCCTGGCTGCAGTGTCACTTGCTCTCGGGTGTGACTGGTTGGCTTGTCTGGCTTGGTGCCTGCTGAGGTACAGTGAGAGAGGGAAGCTTGTGGGGTGTAGAGTGGGGCTGGCTGGTGCTGCTGAAGGCCTTGAAGGAAAACCCCATGCCAGGCCCTCAGAGGGGTCACAGCCTGGTGGCTGGTTTCCCCCACATAGTGTTTGCTGGAGTCCTGCTGCTGGGCAGTGTTCCTATGTGCCTCCAAACTAATTTTCCCTATTTGATGTATCTTGCCTTTGGAAAAGTGATATGTTTAGGTGAATGGGGAGAAAATCAGTTAAAATATCTACATATCCGGAGAAAACATAAAGGAAGCCCACAGCACCTACACTTCCTGGATTGGAAGTAGCTTCCTTACATCAAGGTCTCTGTAAGAGAACACAACTCCCAAGCCTCTTACAAGTCCAAACTTTTGCACCACATCCCCATCCCTGACAGTGACCTGCCTGGGAAGGAACTCTTCCTATGCTTTATTTCAGTTAAGTACTTAAACAAGCTGTTTCTAATCCTGTGTTTATCATACTGACCTGAGGCCTTCATGGAGATACTTAGTGAAAACACTGCCAGGTTTCTACACTGTGCTTCTTTTTCAGTAGTTCTGAACATAGTGCTGTGTATCTTTGGCCTCAGGTCTATGAATTGCTCATTGTAAACATGTATTTTTCAGTCCATTTTTTCTCCTTTTGGTGTCCTACCCTTCTTCTTTCTATTTTTTCCTCAGAGACTGGGCTGCTATGTATTACCACATTTTTATAAAAGTGTTTGTTGCTTGTTGAAATACCAGGTGTTGATGAAAAGGGACCAGGGATATGGACAGGAGTAAGATACCAAATCAGTATGCTCTAGGTCACATAAGTTTAATGAGGAAACTATTCCTCCAGTACAAAAAGATAGAGCAGAAGTGAACCATCTGGAGGGTGACATGCTGGTGAGCATGTACTTGTGCCTTGCATTTAAATAGGATCAGGAGGGAAATGCCTAAATGGACGATTTGGGGAGCAGCAGGGATCCAGTTCTCCCACCTCTCTGGATGCAGAGCTCCCTCTGGAGCTCATCAGCTGAGGAGAGAGTCATCGTAATTGTCTGAATTCCCTTTCTTGTTCTCTGACTTCACTCTTTGGTAATTTTTGTTACTTCTTTCATGCTGTTTTGTAGGCTTAATGTCTGGTGCTTCATTTCACAACCAAATTCTTAGTTTTGGGAATCTACCACCAGAAACAGGTGTCAAAGGCTGGGGAGGGTGAGATCATCAGAGGTACTTTCTGTGGTTCACCTGTGTCTTCTTAGTATTTATGGACACACCCATACTGTCTCTTGAAATCTTTAGCAGGAGGTGGGCAGGCTTAATGGGAGAGCAAGTGTGACTGGAGTTTTGCAGTGAAGAAGAGGAAATCTTACTACCCAGAGGAGGTTGTTTCTCAAACTTCTTTGTAAGCTTGATGTTTGTGATTATACTTTATTCTCCTTTAAAAAAAAAAAAGTAAAAAAAAAGCTCTTGACAATATTCATTGCTGGAAAATTATCGGGAGAAAGAGAGACTGGTTGGCTGCATTTCATAGCTTCCCTGAATTTTTGATTTTATTAAAGAGAATCTGTGGGTTAGTGGTCTCAGTGTACAGGATGAAATCTCCAGAGTATTTTGAGGTGGGTTTTTTAAAATTACTGGGGCTTTTTTTCGGACTCGGGAGAAATGGAGACAAAGAATGGGAAAGGACAGGGTAAGGTGCATGAGGTCTGCTAAGTGTGAATTAGTTGTATAAATGATAAACAAAAGAAATGTGTGTATTGAAACTTGAATGCTTAAAGATGAGGATAATGATTTTTGAATGGGTAAGAAGAGAGGCAAAAATTCCAGTCAGTTTTTTAAGCAGTCTGGATAGCCACAGAGTTCAAACTTTTTTGGGTTAGTTGTTGGGGTTTGTTTTGATTTATTTTTTTCTTTTGAGGAGCTGCAACACAATAATGGAAAGGATTTGCAAAACTGCAGTGCTTGGGTTGTTGGGCAGCAAAACTTCCTTGTTTAGCAGCTAAGGTTGAGATGCATTCTTGATAAATGAAGAGCTGTAGTTAAGAACAGGAAACCTTTGTTTCCTCAGAGACCATCCTTTGAAGGTAGTTGAGGTTTGAGTCAAAGGCAGGACCTGTGAAGTCCATACAGCTGTCAACTGAAGTGTTAAGAGAATTACATTTACTGGGTCAAATTGGCAGTTGTTCTCCCCAGTACCTTGTAAGTCATATATTTTGGTAGTGCAGGCAAATTTGTTTTAACATATGTTGCATGTTTCTTCAGCAGTTCCTTTTCTCCTTTCATGTTTGTGCTGAGTTTTGAATGGGAAAACTAGTGTTTATTCTGAAGGAATAAAACTCTTCAACATCTTCTAATTAATAAACGACTAACCATACTGTATTAACCTTAAAGTATGCTATCTGTGGATGACATGCTAACACAGTGTACTGTAATTGGTAATATAAAGATTAATCAGATTACACTGACCCTTACAAGGTTATGTAGCCATGTTTATCCATAGCAAATGAAAAATCGTGTGAGGAACACCTTTTTTTCAGAGTTCAAGTGCAGAATACTGTAGAGATGCATATATTTGTTTTAGAAGCCATGCATTAATGTTTTTCTATGTTTAGGTAATACTTTTCAGTTTCAGGAATGCAGAAATGTAACATTTTATAACACCATACATGCAATGTAAATATTTTCTGTTGGGCTCTTGTAGTGCTCTGAGTACGTGAAATGCTTCCCCTTTGCAGAGTAAAATGCTTATGTTTTTCCAACTGGCAGAAAAGTGGTGAAGTGAAACTTGGGAATCCTTCAGTCACTGAAGTTTCCTCCTGTCGTTTTAAAGCCTGGAGGGGTGGAATGAATCTCTGACATGTGTTGCTTTTGATCTTTCACTCTGCTTGTGAGTTGGTATCAGAGTTTAATCTCTCCATATTTGAAGAGCTTGCCAGTCTGTGCTATTGTTTGTGTCCACTGTAAGTTATCCTCCCTAAAGTCCCATGTCTGGAAGGAAGGAAATTGCTTGCAGACATCTAGCAGCTCACAGTAAGTAGTGCTGAGTTCCAGATCTGCATTTAGAGCTTTCTCCTTTTTAGGTACATGTCACAGACTGACATATTTACTTTCAAAACATCCAAATACTCTTGTTTCCCACCTCATCCACTCTGATCCTTTACAAGTTTATGCAGCCTTCCCTGGATTTGTGCTGCCCAGTTGTGCTCTCTGTTACCAGCTGCAGTTAAAAGAACTGTGCTTTGGGACTTCCAAGGAAACATACAAGATGTTGTACCCTTGAAGGCTGCATGAACTGACATAAACAGGGTGGTGTTACCAGCTCTACAAGCACTGTATTTCCTCTAGAGATGTAAATGACCCCTGCGCAATAGTTGACCTCTACCAGCATGGGAAATAACATCATATAATGCCTTTTTGTGTTTTGAAGGGACAGTACTGAGACTCTGATTTTTGTTTGGCAGGTGTAATTGTCTTAAAGCTGTAACTAAAAACAAGACAGTTTCTTACAGAGGCAAATATAGCAAGACTAGAAAGTTAGTATGCTTCTATGTATCTGTGTATGTTCCTTTTAGCTTTGTCTTGTTCTGGAGCCCTGTTTTAAAAATAAATAAAAAAAAATTGAAGTGTAGTTCTGTTTTATGTTACACAGCTGGCAAGTAGGGGAGGAGCATTCTTGTCCTCATCAGAAATATGAGATAGGTATGTGAAGGAGGAGTCAAGTTCTGTGCAGATGTTTGAAATGTTTGAAATCACGTATGCAGGCATCCTGCTTGCAATATGAACGAGATATATTCATTTCTAATGAATATGGCTCTAAGGCTATAATTAAAACTCTGACTTGTGTTCTTTTGGAGTAACTGCTTCAGCTGTGCTGTTGTTGTTCCTAATAGGCAATAGTACTTAAAATGACATTAAGAAATATGAAGCTTGCAAGCTTTGTTGTATTTGCAATTGTTTGCTTTAAAAACATTCTGCCTCATTTGGAGTGTCCAGCAAGATTATTTGAGAGTCACTGCTGATAGTGAATACTTAGAGCCATTATGAAATTGGAGCTAATCAGCTTTAAGAAATAGAACTATGGTGAGAAAGTAAAATATTTTCCTGTTCTGGCCAACTAAAGAAGTTTAATTTAGTGATAATGATCAAAAGAAGCATTATGAAAAGATTTTTTTAACCAAATGAACTTTGAAAAAGCTGCTGAGAAGAAATTCAAGTAATTTCTTTCATCGTTAAGGCTCAGAGCAACCTCTAGGTCAATCACTTTGCAGTAATTTGAAGAAATATAAATGCCTTAATTAAGCAAGTTTAAAATAAAAAGAGGAGTTGTTGGCTTTAATTTATTTCTCCAACTATGCTTTTCAGTGGTTGGGAGGGGGAAAGGTGTATTAATCTCAATGGCAATCTCACTTTGACTTTTACATACTCAAAATTTCTGTAGCAATTTTCTAAAAATAAAATAAAATACATCTACAAATACATCTGCTTTGTAAATCTTACCTCATGGTGTTAGCATAACAAGCTAACCTGATGGAAGCATGTTCTTATCTGAGGCTATTTAATCAATCCTTATGCCTGTTATTAAATGTGTTTTAAAGGGGGCATGCATTAGTTCAGGTTGTGCACTGATGAGTAAGCAGTTGACTAATGTTTCTGTTGTATGTTTAGTAAGTGAAAGCAATGATCACAGATGTGACTGAGCCACAAGTCTTAGACAGTTCAGGTGAATGTTAAATGAAGCCACTGAGAAATAGTCCCGCAAAGTATATAACTAGTTACTGTTTACAACTTTCTTCTACTTTAAAGGATAAATAGTTGAGTACTATGCTGCTCTGGTTGTTTTGGTGGCTTTGTTTTGTGATTGCTAGACTATCTGAAATGCTCCATTTCTTAATTCTTTGCCTACAGGCTGGCAAAGGTTCAGAGATGATTGTAGAAGGTGATTTAATCTAAAACATGAGCATAGGGCAGCAAGATGACCAGATAACCAGGCTGCTACTTCTTGTGGCCTTTGTGAGAATATAAATTAAGACAGTTGTTGTGGGTGAATGCCTTCTTTTAGAACAAACAATCGTCCTCCCTACTCCCCTCCAGAAGTTAAAGCAGCCTTTATTGCGAATACTGGGTTGTGTAACCAGCACGGGCTATTGGACATGAACGTTTGCTGCCAACTGTGCTATGTATCTGCAATTGTTCATTGAAGTGTCATATTGCAGGCAGCAAAGCAAACGTTTGGACCTCTTTTGTGTTATCTCTGCAATGAGGACCCAGATCATCCTGTTTTATGGTCCTATTTGACTCCATGTGTGCTAACAGTATAATTGGAAATGTAATAGGCTGGGTCTTCTCAAAATCTAATGATGCTGTGGGGATGTGTAACTTGGTGGTTACAGAGAGCTGTAAAATGCAGCCTTTCCTTTTCTGTTTACATAGGTATAAATCACATTACCTGGTTTGAATATGCTAGAGATTCCTCCTGGTGTCTTTCTTCTTTTTCTTTTTAAGGACTCCATGAAACATCTGAATTTTGACACCTGTGTCAGCAATCAGTATCAATTTACTTGAGATCTAATGGGACTACAGAACAGTGATTTATTTTTCTGTGTTTGTGGGGGCATAACAGAGGAGGAGGTAACTTCTGCTTCATGACTTCAGTCAAAAGAGGCCAATGTTGTGTCTTAGGCACATAGGGTCCTGTGCCTTTTCTTGCTTAAAGCCACAGAAGTGCTGTAGTTGATGTAACCAGTCAATCAATTTTCTGTCTTGAAAGAGCTCTCCTAACTGGTATGAAAATGGAAGGTTTTCAGTGCAAGGCTTGAACTTGCATCTCCTGCTGTGACACTTTCACCCCCTTGCAGTTCATGGTCTTCAGGCCTCCACCACAGCAGTATCAAGCAATTAGGTGGTGTGAATGAGCCAAGTTTATTGTCTTGCAAATTTCGTATAATGCTTCTGGTTCTTGCCCCATGGAAAAATCAAAGCTGGTCTTGTTTTGGAGACTTCCGCATGGCTGCCACTTTGTTGACTTAACCAGTTTCTTTGTGTACACAAATGTAATTAATTGACTCCAGTGGACTCCCATCTCAGTTTGCACAGCGTATACCCAGAGATACTCCCCTCTGAAGAGCAGATGTAATAGAAAATAATGCAGTATTTCATTTGGTGATTACCCCTGAATATGGTTCATAACTCTTACAACTGTCAACCCTGGCCTTATCACTTCATGTGTCCTCACTGTCTGCTCAGGGTTCTGTTGGTGAAGAATTGAAGATAATTGATGCTTAATATCAATCGAACAGTAATAATGAAGAAAAAGTCATTACTAGTGCTGATGTGAATTAGTAGAAAAGCTATTGGGATAACAGCTATTGTTGCTGTTTATTTGGTTGTCTGGACCATTGACTTCTGATATAAAGTGGGCTATTTGTATAAAAGACCTATTTGTAAGAACAGTAATTTCCCATACAAAGTTAAAAAGGGAGCCAGTGAGTAATGATGACACATCTGCCAAATTCACCCAAGCTTACCAAGGTGATACTGCCTAGAAGAAAGAAAAAAGGGAGGTTAATGATCAAGTATAGAGTGAGGAAAAAATTGGCTAGGGAGCAGTACTGCTGGAAAGACTCATTAGCAGACCACAAACTGAAGATAAAGCTTCAGTCCCATGCTGCTGCTGCTAGAAAAATGGAGACAGATTGCTCTGGGTGAATGAATAGGGTTGTCATATGCAAGGCATTATTACAGTCCTCCTTTTTTGAGAATGATGTTTTGAGAAAGATGTAGACAAAAACTCCAGCTCTCTGTTTTATATTTCATAGATAGTACAAGGTATGAGGAGTTGAGGTATTTGTGATTTCTGAGAATTGCATAGTGTGTGGCATCTTCTAAAGCTATGCTCTCAGTGCCCAGCTGAATTGGTTGTGCAGGCTTTCAAAATTTAGCTATAATTTTATGAAAGTAGATTTCAAGATTAAGAATCACACTGTATTTTGTCCCAAAGATTAGATCTCCTTGACACAAACAGAAAAAACAGTCCAGATTTTGTGTTATCTCAACTTTGATTTCTGGCTTCATTGCCTGAGCAGATGGGATCAGTCCCATCTCAGTGTGCTGCAAGGAGAAAAATGATGATTGCAACTCTCTGTTGAGGTACTTTGAATATTTCTCATTCAGGGCTTAAATTACTTTCAAATTGTTTGTAAAATTAGTGCATGCTATGTACAGCTGAAGGCATGTTTTTTTAATTGGCGAGAAGATTTGATCCTTCATAATTTTTTTTATTGTTCTGTTTCTCAATTCAGCAAATATGAACTGAGTAAACCCTGTACTGTTATAAATCTGGAAAGTACACATGCTGACTTCAGATGTACCAAGCTTTCAAAGTCCCTTTCTCCCCCACATAAATGCCAAAATCTGAACAGCTAAATATAGCCCATGACTTTTTTTTTTTTAAAGCTGGGAAGATCTGTAGCTCCTAAAATAACAACTTCTTTTGATACTGATGACACAATAGTTGCGCTAATATTGTTGCTCTGAAGCCTATGATGTTTTTAGGAGTGAAGTTACAGAAAGTAAAAAATACACAAATTCAGCTGAAATATGGACTCACTTATTTCTGTTATGCTGAAATTGACAGGACTTTTATTCCTGGGTATTATGTCATAGTTCCATTTATAAAGAGAATATTTCCCATTAATTGTTTGTTAAGACTTTGCCAGAATGTAAATCTTGTCACAACTGGAAAAAATTGAACCCAAAATGCAATGGAAATCGCAAGCACCGCAATAGAAATATGTGATGTGTTGAGCATTCAGAGTGCTGAGCTATTTATTGTCAAAGATCTAAAAAGCAGGTTGGCCAGCAAAGGAGATGGTGTGCAAAGCTGCTGCTGAAGAGCGCTCAGAGAAGTAGCTTGATGCTTGATTAAACTGGTACAGCACAAAAATGGGTGGAGAACAGAACAGCTGATTTTAGTGTCTGCCTGCAGAGCCCAGATGCTCGCTTCCTTTGTTGCACAGGGCTGTTAGTGGGCTTGTGTATGGGATGGGTCTGTGTAAGGCCGCAGTGAGAAAATGGGAAGTGCCTGAGAGGAATGAATGGTGCAGTCTTTGTCACTGTGTGGAGTAGGAAGAGATGTTAAGGACCAAAACCCATTCAAAAGTATGACTTGAGTTGCATGTTTTGTGGCTTGGGTTGTTTTATGTTGTTTGGGTTGGTTTGTTTTTTGTTTTTTTTTTCTTACCATCCCTTGGAAGTACTGACCTCTGGATCAATAATTTGGTCTTTAAGGGTCAGGGATCCAGTTGAGCAAAATACTGAAGCTTTTCCTCTTGCCTCTCAATCCCTTCCAAATTATTAGAGCCTTAAATGTTTGATGAAACTTGCTTCTGATCTGGACAAAAATGCATCCTTTTAAAGTCTTCATCTAGTTTGTCATGGAGTGAGTTTTGCTTTGCTGTGCTGCAGTTTACTTCAGTCCTTCCAGAATGGTCAGTGTAAGCTGTGACTATCACAGGATCGTAGAGGTTGGAAGGGACCTCAAGAGATCATAAAGTCCAACCCTCCTGCCAAAGCAGGTTTCCTAGAGTAGATCACGTGTGTAGGGTGTAGGCTTCCAGATGGGTCTTGAATGTCTTCAGAGGAGACTCCACAACCCTCCTGGGCAGCCTGTTCCAGCGCTTCGTCACCCGCTGTTTGCTTTAGGCTTCTGCAGCCCCATGCACTGCACAGGCACAGCGTGCAATGTCACACCTGGGATGACATCAGAGAGCAAATGTGTGTGAGCAATGGATTTCATTTCTTCTCAGTGCACATCAAGTTTCATACATGCTGTGATAACTTAGTAGTGATCTCTCTGCAAAGTTCTATGTGGGAATACTTACTGAAATATTATTTCAGTTTTCTTTGTCCTTTCACCTGATACCTTTTGAGAGAAGAGGTGTAGTCCTAGTGTGTAGGATGCCACAGGGGATCAGGTACCTAGAGACCCTCTAGGTTCTTAAAAAATGGGGTTTGGAAGAGTTTATAAAACTTCTAGGTGCCTACATTTTTCCTTACAAGCTTAGTTCTTCTCAAATATTTTCTAGGGCGGTGGCTGGTAAAACGCTAAGAACAGTGGGCAGATTTAATAAAAAAACAAAACCACCTCATACCTGTTTTTTTCTATTAAATGTGAAAGCTGGCCAGAACTTCTGTTGCTTTTGACCAGGGCCAAGTTGAAAGTAACAGCTTGGTGTTGAAAGGATTTCTCTCTTATTACTTGTCCCTTGAGTTGTGCAGTTCTTCTGCCATCAGGGTTTCACAGAAGCAAACCTTCCAAAACAAATAAATAAATAAATTCCCAGCTGACAAGCTAATATAAATGGTATGAAACAGAAGGGTAAATGGGGAAAAAAAAGTCTGATTTGACATAAACAAATTAGAGCTGTTGACAGTGTGGGTGATTTTGAGAAGTGCAGTTCCATTAAATTCACAGATATGAATCCTGACAAATAACAAGACATGGTAATTTATATAAACAAGGAAAGGAAATAATGAGTGGATGTGGAAATCTAACAAGAATGTGGCTGTTAGTGCACCACAAAACATTGTGGCAGTGCTGATAGCAGGAACTGTGAGCCTCTGCCATGATGAGGCAGTGCTATGGTGCAGTGCCCTGCAGGAAATGGTCAAACCACTTTGCCAGTCTGGGAAGGTTGGAGAAATGACTGCAGCTGTCTGGCTTTCACACCTACTATATCAAAAACAGAAAGCACAATTAATCAGCATGGCTAGATTGTTAAGGCAGATAAAAATGGAGGTCGTCTGGTGCTGTTCTGTAATTTGATGTTTTGGTGCAGATGTCTCCAAGGTTAATCCAAGCTAACAGATCCCTTGCACCATACAGGCAGTAGGTCTGGGGTTGTTTATTACCTGGAACTCCTTTTCATTCATCTGGCTTTTTATCTGCTTTACACTGAAGTTTCCATGCAGGTATGCAGCATGTCAGTATCCTATACAACCTGCTGCTTCCTGCCTGCAGGCACCTCATGAGGTTCATATCCCTCTGTTCTTATTTTAGAAAGAGATTTTATTCACCTTTCATTAAGGGTTCTTAATGGGCAAACCTACTAAAAATTCAAAACACTGTATTTATTTAGATAAAAGCTGTTAATTATAAATGTCCAGACATATGGCCATTAGCACAAACATTTAGTAGGATAAAGAGGGAGTGAATGTTTTAGATAATAAAGAACTGTCTTGGAAAACAGAAACTTACTGGATGTTATGTTTCATGGAGGTTTAACAATGGTGCAGTGATTGGTATCCTTCCATGGTGCACACTGAAGAACTTGGGTTTATTTTCTTTTATATTTTTAGTGCCTTGCTTTTGAAGAATGCCTTTTGTGGCTTTTTTTTTTTTTTTTAAGTAGAAGTGCCTCAAGGAAAGCCAGATGGCTGAATATTGGCAACTGAAATAAAAATAAAATATTCAGCCATACATATGTGCCTTAAATAAGCTTTGCTGCAGTCCTTTGTTTATAAGCCAGACTCTTCTCTATTGCTTTTGCATTGGTACCTTTGAACTTGCTCTGCATATGTTTTAGTAGATGAAAGTTGAACACAATTGTGGTTAAGGAAATTTTCATGCTTATTGGTTCTAGCCCCAAACCAAAGATGCAAGATTGTGTTTTGGCCAGATGTCATATGCTGAAGTAGTGGAGGTTATTTTGGACAGAAGTTAGTTTCTGTATTAGTAGCTCAGTGTGGCAGGGTATTTTAATGCTCTCAATGTGGACAAGGATATCATTAGCAACTTTTTGAATGTGTTGCAGCACTTTCAAATAACTGCTGTTGCATGTAGTTTTGCTCATAGTGAGAACCTTTCAACTTCATCAGTAATAATGGTGTTGTTGCCTGGAACCATGTTGCAAAATGAGCAACAGTTGAGGAAAGCATGCGTATAGATAAGCAGACACCACCAACTGAAAAGCATTAGTGGAGACGTATGAAAACTCAGCTCTTCTACAGAGGCCTAGCCAACTCCTAGAGCAGTCCCTGCGGATATCGTTCATTTTCTTATCTGATGCATGAAAGGATAACAATTGTATTGTTACTGCATTGCCAGCATCTTGCTTCAGTGGAAAAACTTCCTTTGAATGTTTTCTGCACTTCTTCAATAGTCAGAACGTACGTTTGAAAGCAGGGATTGAAGGCTAGGATAGTATCATTTGCTGCTGTCAAATTCAGTTTTGGAAAGTGAGGCCGTCAGATAACCAGTCTTATGAATGGTGTCCTGTCTTGGTTCAAAAACCCTTCATAGAAATATGCATGGTGTATGTTTCTGGCTTGGGCAAGAGAGCAGAATGGGTTACAGTTTGTTCTAGTCAGGCCTTTTTTGTGTGTTTTTTTTTTTTTTTCCTATCTCTGTCTCCAAATGGGGACAAAGCTGTGAGCTCTGGTTTTTGCATGGTCCTAGCCAGGACTTTGTTACAGAGTCACTTTGATACTGTCAAACTCATTACTCCTTCCTGTCTTAAGACTAACAAATAAGCTTACCAAACTTAAAATTAAAAATGTGGGAAGAAAATGATATGAAGCACATTAAAACTGGCGTAGATTACTGTTCCATGTCCCTCTGCAGTCTCCTCCAGGCTTTCTTACCACCCTCATCTTTTAGCCCATCTGCTCAAGAGTGCTCTGAACTTCTGTGGCATGTGAGACAGTGTAAACACCATGTTGGCAAGTCACTGTGTATCTGAGGAAGGCTTCGAGTGGGTGCAGCTCTTTATACCTTGCTGCTGTTGACGTAGAGAGCAAAGAAGGCATGATCAGAAATGCGATGCAGTGGAGGATGGACTGGTGGCTTTCCATCAGGTCTTCACTGTCAGAGTTGCTGCCTACAGCAATATATTTTTAGAGCAGTTATATATTGCAGAAATGGTAGATGCTGCTCTGGATCTGAAGGAAGATTGGAGACTGAAAAAATGGATTTAAGTTTTACAATAAACTGCTAATTCTGCATGAATACGTGCAATATCTGATTGTTCTGCAGTATAGCTATAACTCACAACTCAGAAAATGTTAGGGAAGAGGCCTAGCAGCTCTAGGTTTATGCATAAAGAGTTATTAAAAATTGTTGAGTTCTGAAGCTACCGTCAAGTCAGCACAGAATTTATTTTTGGCTCTGAGCTTTTAACCTGCTGTCAGTTTTCTCACCCAACAGCACCAGCCAGCAGAGATCTCCAGGGGTGTTCTGTAGTTGTGAATGCCACTTGTTGAGCAAATTAGCGGGAAGTTCAAAGTCTGGGTTTCTGACACCAGACAAACAGAAACACCTAGCACAAGAACAGACATCTTGCCAGGTCAAATTTGAAATGTTAATGAATATCAGAAATATAGATTAACAGATGTAAAACATTATAATGATGTTTAAATACTGATAGCGTTTAATAACTGTGACTTAATTCAGCCATAGACACTTTGGTCTATCCTGGTTACTCAAAACCAGAAGCCCTATTCAGTTGCTGAATATATGAAAATAAAATGTGTGCAGTCTGCTGCTGGGACAGAAGATTACTTACAAGCTGTTGTTAGAGGGAATACATATTTGAAGGTCTGTAGATAACTAGATAAGGTGCCCTCTGAGCAACATTACTCCAAATAATAAGCAAGTGTTTGTTGGAGGAATCTGAAGGCCCTTGGATGAAGGCAATGATTTGGTTAATTTTGTCCCACAGCTAAGTTCCTGTTTCTTAAGGGATGGCAGGCTAGGGTTCTGAAGGGCCTCTCTGGAACCCAGTAAAAGCTGCTGCCAGATCTAAGTCGTTTCTGTAGGCATCCTTGTAGTCCTAATATTAGCAACGATCATACGGAGTGGTTGTTCTCTGCGTGGGGTGTAGCACTGTGTCTGTGCTAGCAGCCTCATCCTTTATCCCTTTCAATTTAAGAGTTTCCACGAGGCACATGCTAGAAGAGTAGTTCACCCTACCTAGTGTGAGTGTGACTTGAGTCCAGCAGAGACTCCCTCATTTCCAAACCTGTGCAATTTGTTCCACAACAAGATCGAGGCATCTCCAGGAAACCGTTGGGTGTTAGAAGTGTCTCGCTGTTGGCTTGTCCTACAAGTGAAGGACAACCTCAAGATGTTATCTGCAAGACCAGCGATGAGAGCTGTATTCCAATCTACCCATTTTACTCCTCATGCAATATGCTGTTTAAGCAGTGAGTGGGTCTCCTTAAGGGCTAGGCAAGGTGGTCAGGCTTGTCAAGAACAAACCAGATGGGACTCCTGGGATTTTGCACATGATAGAAAACACGCTGTTTCATGCTGGAGTGCAGAGAGATGTCTCATATCCTGTTTGGGTTGCTTTCAAGGTGATTGTCATATGCCCGTGTGCTTACAAGGGGGTTTAAGTTGTTACACTGGATATTCAAATCATGCATGATTGGGAGGGAAGCAAGCTTAGTGGGGAATCCATAGCAGGGAAAGGATTTCTGTGCCCATCAGGTGAGCATACCTGATGGGCACAGCATACCTGTTGTGGCCCATACAAGTTGATTTGGGTCAGTCACGTTAGACTGCTTACCGCAGTGTATATTAGTAACTCCACATCAAACACCAATTTCCGTATATCATTCCATATGTGGATACTTAAGTGGTTTGTAGTAGTGCTTAAGTACATCGTACTGGCTAGCAGTACAGTGAAATGGGCTCTTTTGAGTTGGCTGTTAGTGTTTCTGCATGAAACCACCCTGTAACTTTCAGTTAATTCCTGCTGCTCAGGTTAAATCTAGTTGAAGAGAGTTTTTTCTGTATTCCTTCATTTGTTGAGACCATTTTGGGAAATCCTCTTATTTATATTTGTAAAACCCTTCTACTTCAGAAGATGGAAACTTATTCAGTGACTATCTTATTTAATGTGAGAGTCAGTGTATTTCAAAACATGTCATTCCAAATACTAAGGGACATCTTTTGGAACCATAGAAATTGGGAGCTGGATAAAATTTGCACTGATTATGTGAATGTTTTTCACTCTGACCTTCATCAGCTAGAGATTAGGGAATAGTCAAGACTGTGTTCAGTCCTTCGTGTTACCCTCCTGGTTAATTTGTTTTAAATTGTACAGGAACAACATTTACTGTTTGAACAAAAATCCCTGAGTCCATGTCTGTCTTTAATGCCTTTTTTTTTTTTGCTTCCCTTAAG
The DNA here is from genome assembly GCA_013399135.1 of Heliornis fulica. Classification (NCBI taxonomy): domain Eukaryota; kingdom Metazoa; phylum Chordata; class Aves; order Gruiformes; family Heliornithidae; genus Heliornis; species Heliornis fulica. Next base: position 631,662 of record VXBZ01008474.1, on the reverse strand, counting down.
GCTATTTGCAATTAAACCTCAATAAAATATGTTATGCTATCTTGGCAATGAAGAGGCATGAAACAGATGAATAACGAGAAGCAGAAGATAAGAAACAGTAATGCCCCTTTCATTCTAGAGTGCCTGTTCCAGCAGAGGGTTTGCATCACCTTTTACTATTTAATATCCTATTTATGAGTCACAGGAATGATTAAGGGAAAAAAAAGCCCACCACCAAAGAACAGTCCTGAGATTTAAATTATTAAAATGACAAACTTGAAGGCCTCTTTTGCTAAATATTAAGTATCTATGTGAGATTGCCAGTTCACTTTAACTTAGAGAATTATGGGAGTAAAGGGAGACGAGAGACTCATGTTTTTCTTGGATGTGCCTATTTTGGACAGTCTGTGAGCATAGCTGACACAACATCATAAGCTGTTTCCTTTTAATTTCTTCCCAGATATTGGACTGGGACAATTCTGTGTTGATGTATAACATGCTTTTGTATTTATCACAAATGTAAAGCTCAGTGAACAATGAGCATGAGCTCACCAGGGTCTGGAGACTTCCCATGCAGCTTTCTTAGCCCTTGTATTACTTCTCTATGGGAGAAAAGCATATTGAAGCTATAAAACTCAATGGAGCTGTTCCTCTTTTGCTTACATGAGGTTCATAGGGATGTATCTACCTTGCTATGAGTGAAACTCGCTTATCGTTCTCACTGCTGTGAGAAATTTGAACCTCGTGATGTCTGGCAATTTAGAAGGCTCAAAAAACACTCCCTTAAATTCTGTGATATTATGTCTGATAATGTTATGGATCTCCAAGCTAGTGTTTGAAGGGTCTGAGTTCCCCTATTGCTTGCCACTAACCTTTCAGATTTCTACCACAGTTTCATATTGCCTCAAAATCTCTTCAGTTTAACAAGGTGATATTTCCTGATTTTTAAGAATGCTTTGTCAGAACATCTCTGAGCAACTCTTCAGCAATATTCACAACAGCAACCTGTCAAAGCACTTGCAGTGAGCATTAGGTAAGGTATTCAAAGCTGAAAAGAGACATAGATGTTTCTCATAATGTGTTCCTTTTGTGTGTGTGGAACCAAGTTATATGCTATCGAAACTTTAAAAAACAGCAGATCCTCACATTTGTTCTCTATACTGCACTAGTGAAAGCAAGCTCCATTGTTGGAGATCTAGGGTGTAATTATTCCATTCAAACAGGAAAAAAATGAAACCTGATAGATCTAGAATCCCATTCTAGAGGGACTGCAGCAGACCCTATATATAAATGGCCTGAATTTATTTGGAAATAGGCTTGTAGCAGCAACTTAATCATTTTAGAGGAGCATATAGTGTTGGTTTCCAGGAGGTTTAACTGTTTGGATGGATAACCTATGTAGTGCTGTTAGTTGGCATAGATTATTTTCCACCTGTCCGTGGTTACTTGGGTACTTGCAGTACCATAACATAAAAGGTGTCAATGAAAACTGCTGGCAATTCTGCTCCTCTTACATGCCTAGATAAAACTGTTTGATCCAGTTCTCAGAAAAACTGTCTCCTTGACAGTACCTCAAATTCAATACACCCTGGACCAAGGTCTATCTGTCCAAGCCACCCATTTTTCTAATAACTCAAAGGGAGTGGCAAACAGTCAATCTGAGAATAGATATGCTGGGTAGGGCGGAACGATGTTGTGAAAGAGAGGAATTGTGCTGTAATCATTTTTCACCTTTATAAAACCAAAGAAAAACTAAGAAATTTGGTGCCTATTGCCACCTTGTTTGTTCAGCTTACAGCAGGGCAATGACTTTTGAACTTCTTGTGCTTTATTTTTTGTTATTTTTAAAATTTTTAAAATGTGTGTTGTAACTTCAGTGAATGGTACATAGAGCACCCATGTCACAGAACCTTTCCAAGTTATGCCATTAGTGCTCTGCTTGGTTTAGAAGGTTTCCTCTCTTTCACACTTTTTTTTTCTTTGGAAGAGAATTCTAGAAAAACATCCATTTGTTTAAATTTCTCTTTAGTCACTAGGAAGCCTTGACATAGTACTAATATGACACTGCAGATAATAGAGGAAAAAGCACTCCCATTACTTTTCTGTAAAATGTGTGTTTTAGGATAGAATTTCTGTTAAGAAAAATGTACTTCAAGTGTTGGATCAGAATTGATCTTTGTAGATCTGAAGGTAGAGGCATGCAGTGCCATCTGTTTTGAAAGGATTTTGTATGTTTAATCTAGATAATAAAAGGGTACATTTCACTGGATGGTTTTTGAGCTGTGCTGCTTATTTAATCACTGGTTTTGATTCCTCAGTGGTCCAAAGTGGTTAATGGCACCTCAGAGTAAAAAGCTCAGAAATGCCTGTAATTTCTGACACTATTCTCTAGTCACCACCTTTTATTTTAAGAGAAGGGTGTCCCTTGAGTGTGGTTTCATTCTGCTCAAGAGATTTATTTTTTTCCTGGCTTCCTGTGCCTCACTCAAGTCGGATCTGATAGATTTTTTTATTATTATTTAAATTCTATTTCAGTTGGAAAATGTTGATTCACAGAAACCAAAACATTTTGGGGAACTGTGCTGATTTGAAATTTCTTTCATCAGGATGACTGTCTGGCTTTCACAAAAGATTCTATTTTGGATCTTAGAAAAAAGAAGTAAGTTCAGGCAGACAATGAGTCTATTTCAAATGCTTCCTTTTGATCCTCCTTCCCATGGATTACAGAAAGGATTAATTATTTCAAGTTAATATTTAGTCTTTGAAATGCCTCACTACTTTGTTTAGGTGACAGGATTTGTTTGCTATGGGGTCATCTGTTCTGTCTCAAGTCAATAACTACTCTAAATTTTGCTTTCCCTGCCCTTTCCCCTCCCTTACCAGGGCAGAAGCTTAATCTCTTCTTTCCTTTTATGAATTGCACATTAAGAAAGGTGGCAAAACTGAGCTAAGCACACAATAATATAAACTCTGCATTTCACTCCCTGCCTGTTAGCACGCTCCTAGGAATGTTGGTGCCTCCTCTCATGGCTATTCTTTTAACTTTGCAAGAAAGAGCAAGGCAGGGCTGCTTCCTGCATAACAAGTTTCCCATATGGAATCTCTCATCTGATTCTGTTTGGTGTCCCCTTAACATTCGCTTATCCTTTGACTTGTTCTTGCAAATAGGTTTGTGTTGCAGTTTCTTCATACCTGGATGGGTAACAACAGTTACATCAATTTCTTGTTCATAGCACAGACACAGCTTCGTGCCATATGAACAAGCTTCATACCACAGACACAGCATATAAAATGTTATTGATAGCAGGAAGAAGTCTGAATCCTGTTCAGAGTTTCTAATTGGCTCTACAGAGTCAATATAGTAATAATGTAATTGTTATTTGTTAGCTTTTTGCTTTGAAGTACTTCCAGAAAATAAGACTAACTGGCTTTTTCTGTGTTAAGGGAGACAAAGTTCTTTCTGTTTTTCTCATGTTCTCATGTAGGATTCAACTTTTTGTGTAGTGCTGAGTAATTGTGACAAAAATAATTTACTTTTCTTATTGGTATAGCTGGGAAAAAAAGCTGGTTGATGTTTGAGGCTGTTCTGCAGACAAATGATTGTTTCACACAAAGATGTAATTCTGTGGTTGGCCTTCGCTGGTGCCAAGCCCATTTTCTAGGAAATTGAAGGTGTTCAGTTTTACAGGAGTCTTAAGAGGGGAGATGTGAACTGTGACTTCCATTGCATTGTTTCTTATTTTCTGAAGGGGGTTAGTTTAGCACATCCTTGATGCATTTAATATGATAATCACTTTAATGTTGAAGATAAACCACAAATAATGGAATTCTTAAATACATGTTGAGCAAATCTGGTATTACAGATATACACAAACCCTGACTTTATAAACAGTTCTGTTTCTGACTTCACAAAATTAATTCAAGGAACTGTAAATTCAACCAGTTTCTCAAACTAAGGATATCTTTGCAGGACTGCCAGAAAGTGGTATTTCTGGTACTAATGTATGTGGTGGCATTGTTTTGTATACCTTTAGACTGAGTTTCTCCAACCAGTATTTTATCAGCTGTAATATATAAAATGTGAGTCATTTTCAGCTTGTCTAATAGGAGCTTGCAAGCTCCAAACAAAAGCCAGTCACGCTGTATTAAACACTTAACTGGTGAGCAGATCACAGTTTTTATTTCTGCAGAGAATTCTGTGTACAAGATGTATTTAATTAGTTTTGATCAGAGATATGGATCATCTCTTTGAGGGCTATAAGCAAGCCAGGGAAGCCTGGGATTGCTGAATTTCTGTGTGCAAGCTCAGTACTTCAAATGATGCCAAGGTGCCTGTAGATGTCAATCAGCATAATCACAAATGTACTGAGAAATCCTGTGGTGACAGTAAGGGTTAAACTATAGCTTAGGATTTATGTTGTATAACTCTTCCTTTTTTCCATCTGAGTATTGGTTACAGGGTTACTGCTCTCCTTAGTGTGCCAGTGCTTTAACTGAGGATGGTTGATGGTGAGCATACGATAAAATGTGTAAGTGCATTCTGAGAGTGTAAAGGACTAATAAATGCAATATATATGTGACACATTAGTAATGAATTTGATGCAAAAACCCCACATTATAGTAGTGTGGAGAATGTAGTTTGATCATAAGGATGGCAGGGGATCTTAAGCTATTAAGACTGCAGCTTTGTCCTTAATTCACCTTGTCATTTCTAGGTATTACATTACATGGCACCAAATGTCACCCACTCTTGCATCCAGTGTAATAAAAGGGTGGTGTAATGTGAAGTATATCGGGCAAAAGGAATCTGCTATGGACAGACCTTCGCTATACAATTTCCATTGTGTATATTTAGGATGAGTCTGCAATTATTTGTGGGGGTTTGTAGATAAAGCATTTGTAACACTAGAAAAAATCGTCCTTCACAATTATTCAGTGTAGTTGGGGTACAGAGTATTTGGAATGATACATTAGAAAGCAGGTACTTAGAGGAATCTAATGGCTAAAGATAACAGAGAAATCTGTATTTTGCCTCATTTAGCTGTGTATATGTATTGTGTAAATCCATAGAAGTATATTCAAGGTGATTAGCTAGGATTTAGTTCTGTGTGGGAGCAGGGGGAAAAGGTCTAATGGAAATGTTGACAGACCATTAACTAGAGTATCACTAATGGGTGCTATAATAGATAGAGATATTTTTAATTGTAAAGGGGTTAATTGGTATTCCTCATTTGAATTTCTTTCTTCCTGAGTGGTGGCAATTTGAGCTCAACCATTGATAGGAATGACTATTATATGGAGAGAATAAGGATCACAACACTTTCTCCAATAAAATAAGCAGGAGGAAAGACCAGAAATATGTTAACTGATATATGATTAGCCTGCTATAACTGTAGATAAAACTGAGTTTCCAAAGAATTTATTTAGAGAGTGCCTGCAGGAAATTGTTTCCATAGTAATTAAAAGAACATGGGTTTTATTTTCTTAATTTCCTTATACATGAGGATGGGAGAAATAGCCCACATCAGTCAAAGCATTTACCATGATTTCTAGATTGTGAATTTCAATGCTTTTCTCTGTGGAGATAGGGATTTTCTGATTGAGATGCTCCTGCCCTTTCCATTTGCTTAGTCCGAGTGGTGAGGGAAGTGTTTACACACACCTAAAATGAGGCTTATTTCCCTTAATTGATGGGAAGAAATGGGACCTCTTGTCACCTTCATGGGGGCTTTGTTGTGCCATGGCCAGAGGAACTTGTTGGATGATGCCAACTGTGGCTTCCAGGTTACCACTTGCCTTGTAACCAGTCTGTTCTGTTAACAAGGTCTTGCCCTCGTGCTTTTTAAACCTCATGCAGGGATCCAGTGGTAAGCCAGGAGCGGCTAATGAGTGCGGGGGGAGCCTGGCCACGCTGCCAGGGCATGCTGTTGGCAGGGACTGCCGACTGCATGGCAGCTTGGATGGGGCTCCAGGGGCTTGATGATCTCCTACTGCTGGCTGCCTATGGACCATAAGGAAGCTTAGAGCCCTCCCAGTACTCTAGAAAGCTAGTGCCTCTCTGAGTGTGACTCATTACTGTGGATGGCATTAACTATATGAGGTAACTAGCCTCCTCTTCTGCTTAAATCCCCTGGATGAGGTCTTCCTCTTCCACCAAANTTTTTTTTTTTTTTGCTTATTGCTCCTTCGTTTTTTTCCCTAGCCTCCACTGACCTGTGTTAGGGCTCTAACAGTTTTTTCATCCATAATATACTTGTGCTCTTGTTCTGTCCTGAAGTGTGTAGCAGCAAATATTTCAGGTGATTTTCTGTCAAGTACAAAACCCAAACATTTGAAAACAAACTTTTATAAAAAACCAAATCATATACTTGCATTGTTTAGCAAGCTTGCATATATTACTGAATAATTAGCATCTTTTAGTTTATTAATATAGCTAATTCCTTAAAGATTTTAGCCAACAGCAACAGTTTACTCTGAAATGACACCTGAATGCACAACTGCTTTATTATTTGTCAATCCTGCACTACAAACTACAATTTCTTCTCTGAGATTTTCCAGTCTTTCGGTATTTACCATTCCCTTATTTAGTGGCCCAGATGCTTTTTTTATGGGTGGGTTTTTTTGTTTGTTTGTTTGTTTTTTGCCAAAGTGAGCAACTCTAACTTTTTCCAGCTTGGCCTGTTTCTTAACTAGATGGGACTGACTTAGTGCTTGGGGAAAAACAAAAAAAAAATTTTGCAGATTATATTAATGAATGCAAATAAGAGACTTCAAATTTCAAGGAAGTTTCTCAATTTCCATTACCAGACCTCTTGCTCTAAACTTCATTGTGGGTTGCTTTTACAGATTGTGCTTGGTGGGCTTTCAGGCACTTTATTTTCACAAGCTCCCCACCGCCTGGAGTGTTCAGAAATCCTATGGGGCTTGCTGGAGCTCCTGGTTCACAGCTGAATTTCTGAGTAGCTCACATGAAAGCAAGAAGTTGGCTATTCCTGAATGAGACCCAAATGGCCTGCCCTCCATCTGCTGGGCTGCACTGGCTCTCTGCTGCCCACTGACTGCATAGGCAGGGTGGTCCTCTCACAAGTAGTAACATCCACGCGGTGCCAGAATCCCAGGCAAGTTCTCAGCTTGATCGGTTTCCCAATCTGCTTCGCCACACGGCCAAGCAGCACTTGTGCCAGCAGAAGGCTGGCAGAATAGCTGGGGGTGGAGGAAAGCAGAGCTGCATTCTTGATTCTGATTTATTTTTTAAATAAATATATATCTTTTTAGTGTCGGTGCTGGATTGGACAAATTTGAAATACCTGGTGATTGTCTAGTGCTTTGGTAAAGCACTTTGCAACTTACATACATGGTCAGGGTTGTATCCTGCATACTTCTGTGCTTGCCTTAATGAAACTGCACGGTTGTGTGTGCATGTCGGAGCTGCTGTGGAGTTTCTAGGGCAGGGAGGACTGCCTGTCAGCTCCCCACCTGCCTGCAGGATTCTCTTTGCTCCTGTAGGCTTCAGCAGGCCAAGTCTTGGCACAACAGCTCTGGCATGTGTGCTGCTTGGGTACTGGAGTCACTCAGAAGCTTAAACACACCAGTGTCTGTAGCATGAGGACTTTTCACTTTAAAAGTCAGTGACCACTTTGGCAGCAGTACTGTTCTCACGCTGTGAAGTGCCCTCTGCATTGTGCAGTGCGAGGAAATGATTTGGTTGAAAAGAACACCCTCCTCTTTGTGGGTCAGTGTGGTTTTGTTGTGGGATTTTTTTTTTTAATTATTCCCTGTCATTCCCACTCCAAATTTTCTGTTCTGGATCATTTCCATGACCCAGTTCCCTGCAAAGCCACACAAATGGGAATGAGCAGCAGGGTTGGGGGTGACAAGCAAGCTTAAACTGTCTTGCCTTTATACTCCATAGGCTTGAGAGTTTCTTTGGGGCTAGAAGATCAAGGCTACTACAGCAGAAATAGAGCACAGTGCGAGTGCAACAGTACTGACACAGCTGGGTTTACCCTGGAATTGAATTGTAAACCCACCTCCTACCCCCCGTGTGAGCTACACAGGAAAAACACAGATATGTTAGTACAGTTGCATTGGTGTTAGAGGACTTTGCCAGCATCCACAATGCTATAAATACAGATGTCTGTATTTGGGACCTGACCATAGAAATGTATCTTCACCAGCTTTAATTGATTTTTGCTAGGAGCTAACTGGCTCCAGAAGAACTACTTATAGCTTAACATTTCTGTTGAAAATGTACCATTTAGTAATTAATGGGTTTGGAAGGCAGCCAGAATCTTTCAATCTAATCCAGTTTAAGAAAAAAGAATCAATTTATTCCTTTTTTTTTTTTTTGAATGGTAAATATAATGAAATATTTTACAACAAATCATGGTTAAAAATAGCACAGCTAAACCAGCTGTCATGTAGGATAAATCACATGCATCATGACATGATCTTTGTGATTTGTGGCCTATGCAAATAAGTGCAGGGTTTTGCTCCACATTTTGTATTCAGGCAAAGTTCCCCGTGGACTTCAATGGGAATTTTGCCTGAGCAATAACAGCAAAATTGGTCCCATGTGAAAAAAATTGATCACTAGGGAAAATTAAGAGATTGTTCTTAAAGGCACAGATGGCAGTTAAACATTTAACTTTAATTGGCTTTTTACATGAGTGGGGACCCCTGTACTGTTGTACCTTTAGAAGAATTCTCTTCAGTACTGTGTGATGGTTGGGGAAGGTTGGTTGCCTGGAGAGATAGAGCCAGTATACTCCAGGGAAGTGAAAAGGTGATACAGGGATGTGAAATAGCTGAAACAAATGCCAAGATGTAGCAATGAGAGTTTCCTTTACTCTTACTGTGTGTGTGGTTTTACTTGCCGTGGAAGTACTGTATGTATGAGGAGAGAGAGGGCAAAAGGAGCCAAACACGGATGGGAGAAGGGGCAACTGAAGAACTGCCAGGGTTTTAAGAATACTTGAGAGGGAAAAATCTTTAATGTTAAAGCTTATATGGGACATGGAGTGAACTAATTCAGGAAAACTGGCCTTGAAGGCTCAATTTAGTATTTCAGCATACCATGTTGAAGTTTAAATGCAAATAGATCATTAGATTTGCACTTATCATGATCACAGGTGGATACTAAGAGCACAAACAAAGCAAATCAGAGGAAGTTGCTTAAAGTCAAGATTATGGTGGGCAATGTGCTTGGTTTTGGATGTAGTTTACTTCTCTGTGTTTTCCTCAGATGAACCCACTCTTGGGTTTATTAACTCGGGTTTAAATCCTAATAAAAATCTGAGTGGTTTTCATGCGCACACATTCATTGCTAAAGGTGCATCATGGTGATTGCTTATCCTTAGGTCTTAAAGGTTGCTAAACCTAAAGGCTTAGGAGACAAAATAGGTAAGATTGTAATTGAAAATTTCACTTGCATCATTCATATATTCAAATGATTATGGTCTTTGAGGAAACTGTTGGTTTTGATTTGTTGTGAAATTTAGACATTTGGATTGGTCCTAACAGTTGGGACTGATCGGAATGAACCAGGTCTTGGGAGTCAAGAAAAGCCATACACAAGTATCGCTAGGAGGAAGGTCAAGGATAGTAGCAAGGCCTCGGTTAAGAGATGCGGACAGAGATCAGGCAAGGAATCCCTGCTGCAAGGGGCAGGAAGTCAGTAGAGTACTTGCAGACTGGCAGCAATAGAAATGAAGAATTTGGGCTAAGCACACAGGAGACAGGAAAAAAAATAACTGAAGCTGAGGAGGCAGGGTAAAGGAGAAAAGGAAACTAAGTCTGGCTTAGCTTAGCCAAGGGACATGTTGATCAGCCAAAGTTAGTATCTTGATGGCCTTCTATTTGTAAGGGGGTAAGCTGCAAACCCTCGGCTTCCCCTGTGATGAGTCAGGCTTGGTAAGTCATCGGTCATGGTAAAATCTGACTGATAGGAACTGTGTTTCATTTTGTTGCTGCATGGTCAGTGCTTCTTCAGTAGCTTCTCTTGACCTGTTGTCCCAGGTGCAGACCTGGAAACAACGGAGTTTCTTTTTCTTGGAGTGCTGCCTTCCTCCTCTCACCAACCGAGGAGAGACTGAGTCAAGAGTGGTGAGCTCTAATCTGTTCATTCTCAAGATTCCCTTACTTGACAGACAGACTGTCTTTCTCAGTCTCTAAATGGCCAGTTAACTTCTTAAATCGAATATTCCCTTCCTCTTGAAAGCCCTTTGCCTCTCTGCTGCCTGCAGTCTTCAGGCCTTGCAAATCCACTTGTCTCTGAGCCTGAAAGGGCTTGTCATCCCCTTGGCAAAGAAGCCTCCTGCAAAGGTCTGTCTTCTCCCTGTTATGTAGTATGTACTTCTGGCCTACTGACAGCATGGCCAGGCAGAGTCCACAATATCTTCTGACAAGTGTACAACTGAGTAGTTGCCAGTTGTATTTCTGCAACAGGTCATCTCTTTTTCCCAGAGTGCAAGTGTTAACCACAGGTCAAGTGACATTTTTCCCTGTCTTTACATACATTATTATATGTGTGCCTATATGTGTAAGTATGTATATGAAAGTAAATAAATAAAAGCCTTGCAGGAGTTTTTAAGAAATTCAAAGTGAGTGCATCTAATCTACATCTTGCAGAATGTAGACCTGTAGCCTCCAGGAAGGATGTGGAGCAAAGGAAGAAGGGGAGAGGAGATTGGCAGCAACTATGAGGGATGAATGGTTCTCTCTTGGTAGTTGTCCAGAGACTGGGAAGATAGGTATAGACTTCTACAACGTGAGAATACAGGTAGTAATTTGTGGAGGTGCGTTTATTTGTACTGATTAAGCTTCATTTATAACTAGCCAGTGAGAACCAATCATGGTTTCATTAAGGTTGTTATTAAATATATTCAAAGATAATTATAGCAGTGATCTGTAGGAAACTTGGAGGGAGGGGAACCCACAAAACAGGTTACATAATTTTAGATTCAACTCTTCTGCCAACCATGCAGAAAGTCCCATGATAGATTCTGTAGGTGCTTTTTCCTGGGTGTATGATCTCTGGCTTTGGAGGCAGGTGGGAGTCTTTGCTATAACCAGGAGTGAAACTGACAGCTTTGCAGAGGTCATGAAATGCCCTTCCCACAGTGCTACTTGAAGAAAAAAATAGACATTTCCTTCCACAACTAATGGAGATATATGCCCCCCAGGAACTTTTGTGCAAGAATGAGAAGGCTTGGAAACTGCTAAAAGGTGCAATAACGTATGAATTCTGGAGGATGATTGCATCTGGGTTAGTTCAAATGCAGGAATGAGTCATTGGGTGAAGACATAGCCAAGCATTTCATGCTTGGGGATTAAAATTTGTAGTTCTTACAACTTCATATGCAATTTGATGGACTTTACAGTAATATCTGTTAAAGTAACATGGAAAGAAATTGGACTGAGAAATTTATCTAGTTTTGGTGGATGACTTGGGGCAGAGATAGAGAAGTTCATAAATAGTGGAAGTGTACTGTAACTAAAAGGCTATTATGTGACAGGAATCTCCAGTTGATTAAAATAAAAGAATTCCCCAATTACCACACAGTCACAGTTCTTAAGTTACACTTTAAGGAAGAAAAAAATCAGAAGCAGAGCTGTGGGCTAGCCTCTGGGCTGAGGAAAGAACTCTTCTTTGAAGGACTGCCTCCAGTTTTTCTATGCCATAGGTACTTCCTTTCCAGATCTTCTTCCCTGACAAAAGGAAAAACCCTTCATATCTTCAAAGCCTTTTGCTCTGTAACCTTTCTTAAAGCATCCTTTTGAAATGTTCTCTTGGAGATGTTACGTCGAACCTTCGCTGCCCTGTTTCACAGGGTTGCACGAGGTGTTGTGGGACATGCCCTGTTGCAGTGAGCTGCTAGTGAATATGGAGTAGGTCACTCTGTTTTGCAATGTGTCTAGATGTTTGAGTGCTCTTGAATTCAAGGTAATACTGATATTCCAGTCACGGGGTAGTAAATCTGCAGGAAGATTTGCTGCGCTACATAGGCAAGGTTTTACTTGTGTAATAGCACCACTTTTCCTGTGGGCATGCATGACTTTGAAAGGGCTTCATTCCATGTCCAGAATTTTTGTTACTAATTTTAGAAATAAATTTAACTGCTGAAACTTTAGATTTAAGCAAGAGAAAAATGTGTCTGTAACTTAAACGCTGTTTCACTCTTACTCCGTTTTTAACAACGGGGTGTTGCATTCTGTGCACATGCAGACATCTCGCCTCTCGGTGGCTTTGCACAGGGGAGGAACACTCCTGCTTTGTGTCCAGGCTGCAGGTTTAGGGGAGAGAAAGCAAAACTACACATATCCTGCAAGGAGGAGCTATAACACAGATAGATCCAGATCAGAAAAAAGGGAAATGTTTTTCCCAAACCATCACATTCACAAACTCTGGATCAGCATAAAACCGTGTAGTTCCCCCCGAATGCTGTTCAGGCAGAACGCCGCTTCCCAAAGCGCACGCCCCGTATCGATGCAAGTAAAACAGCATAAATGTCACGCTCGTTCTGTCCAAGTGGCATAGTTTTGTTCTTGTGCAATGGGAGCAGGTGGTGGGAGGTTGTTTTGATGAGGTGAAGAAGCTCCTCCCCTCCTTCCCCGAGCAGCAGCCTAATCTGCGTCAGCAGTAATTGTGTGCCTTGCACTGCTTTCAGTGAGGGTGAGTGCGAGAGATACATCAATATGAGGTATCAAACTGAGGCTTAGATGTTCCTTTTAAGTGGCTGCTCGTTTCCTCCAGCCATAACACGGGCTAAAGGTTAACTGACACATTCTCCGTGGAAGAACAATTCCTTTTTCGGGAAGGGAGAAGGAGGGGGGAAGGGTGTTGTTTCCTATTCTTTCCTACCTATAGACCAAACGTGATGCACAGTGCTGCCCGCGCAGATTTTTCTCCCCACCGGATTATTTGCTAATCAGACTTGGGTGCGGTGGCGGTCGGGGAGGACCGTTGCCTAGCCGGGAGGCTCGGAGCCGAGGACCGACGCAGCCGCCGCGCTCCGGCTGCCGGCGAGTCTCGGCCGCGGTCCGCTCGCCCCGCCGATGGGCCTGGCGCGGGGGAGCTGTCCGAGGTGCTAGGATGCTGGCTGCGCCGGGGGTCGGGGCAGCCGGATTGCGGCGGGAGAGGAGCCCCACGGCCCTGCAGGCACCCGAAGGTAGGCTGGCTCTTTGTTTGAGAATCCCTGGTTCATCAACAGCAGCGTCAACAGCAGACTAAGGCAGCTGGAGAGAGCAACCCTGCCTCCAGTCACGGGGGAGAGAGAGAGAGAGAGACGATGCCACGAGCTAGACTGCTTCAGACCTTCTGTATCTGAGTGGCAATGAGAGCACGAGCGTCTTTCCTGCTGCAAGAAGCCATTTGGATAGGATGTTTTCCATTCCTTACATTCCATTCTTTTTGTCTCCACAGAACATATTCCAATGAGGAACCTTAGAAATCTATGTGTTAGTGCGTATGATGGTGCTGTAATCTTCTATGTTGTAAAGTGGGTAAAAATCATCCAGTTTCTTCTCTGCTGGACCTCAGAGCAGGGTGTTGTTTATACCCTCCCATTTTCTGTACCCTCTCTTCTCTGAATGTGGATTTAAAGAAGCAAGCACCTGTCTTCTCTTGCCACTGCGTTTTTTAAAAAGCTAAGCTTTCCATGCCGTTTTAATTGTATGATAAGAAGATCTGTAACATAACACGCTGACTTGTAGTGATGTCGTATTCTACAATCTTGGCAATTTTGCCAACAAGATTTAATGCACTTTAACTGAAGAAAAAAGCAAACAAACCTGAGCCTAACTGCAAATCTGTTTCTTATGGTGCTGAAATATCCCTTCCGACTGCACTGAGACAACCACAGGAAAGGGCTTTTACAGGCAAAAGTCACCTTTGGTTATTGCACTTAGCAGTCCCCGTGGACTTGAATTTTGGTACGTACATATTTTAATACCTTATATGAGCATGCTAATAAAATATGGTGCTAATTAGAATGAAAAAATATTACAACAGGAAATGAGTAGTTAGACTGCATAATCATGAACTTGCATGTATTTTTAGGAGGTATTAATCAAGCCATTGCTAAACTAAAAGCTGAAGTCTGGCTGTTTCTGTGTACTTCACATGTTGATTGTGCTTGTAATAGAGATATTTCGAAGCTAGATTTTTTTTTTTTTGTCTGGTTGTAAAAAGCATCGCTAAATAGTTAGGAACATTCTTTGCTGTTTTCTGATGAATTTTCTGAAATTCACTAACATCTATGTTAGTGCCTTAACAGCCATTAATATTTTACAGCATCTTAATATGATGCTGCTGGTAGTGAAATCTCCATTTCATTTTCTTAATAAAAAAAATACATCCCTTGGCAAGAAGCTCATTCTTCTGAGTTCAGATACACTCATATTTGCATGCAGAATGTATGTGTCTGTGTTGTGTGGTTTTATTCTTCTTCGTCATAAGTCTGCTGCATAATATAGGGATGATAAAATATCATAGTTGCACTTAAGTGCTGGCCATTCTGAGCCTACATTTGTAATTCAACATCTATGTGGTCAGGAGGAAGCATTATTTCCCTTAGGGAATAAAAGTGATAAAAGTGTTGCTGTATTGTGAAGTAAACAACAGTTCTTTTACATTCTGGAGTCAGCGGAGTCATTGTTAGCAAAGACTTTTTTTTTTCCCTTGTCAAAAAGCACTAGCAAGGGAGCCAAAATTCAAGGCTCAGGGTATTTTTTTCAGTTCTTAAAACTACAAGGGGAATAACTTTCCCCTATGGAGGGTGGAATGTCTATAGAAATAGACTATTTCTTTAAACCCATGCAGTAGCATTCTCCTTCTACTGAAGGAGCCACTTTTAACCTCTTTAAGTGAAGGGCTTAGCACTACTTAGCTTCAGTGATTTCACCCAGGTGCTAGAGCTCATGCTGTGCAGCATAATGAGGGCATGAAGTATATAATCTGTAATCCCAGACAAAATACAGAGTACATTTTGTATTTCCAGATGAGTATAGTGTTGCTTTTTCTTTAAATATCTGCATAAAAAGTTATCAAATTATATATAGCAGGAAATTTGCAAACTATTTCAGAAGGTCTTTCCTCTTTGACTTTAGAATTTCATCCATCACTGTGTGAAAACAGTAATGTCTGCTCATTGTTAAGAATGAGCAGGGAATGAAACTCTAAAAAGCATGTCTTAGCAATTTGTCTCATTATGCTCAAGTGTTTGATATTTCAAAGTTCACTTGATATAAGGCACAGATATGATAAGAGGCAGAGTTCTGCAAAGTAGCCTCTATTGTATTTTTCCATCACTGAATTTTTCTTAGTTGCAGTGAAAGTATTCTTTGTACACCCAATACCATTAGGGCCGCCTTAGTGCTGCTGTGGTCAGCAGTTTATGAAAATTGGATATGGCTGTCTACTTTGCTCTTACTGCCTTGCAAGCAGCTAGAATGTCACAGATCAAACTCAAGGGTTGAGTGGCTAATTAGCATTTTTGATTTGTGTAGAATCCTTCTGATATACTGAATGTAGTGGAGGGAATTGACAGGTAATGTGAAAGCAAATGTGATCTTTAAGAGAGGAGGCAAATTGGGAAGGGACACAAGCAGGACTAGAGAGGTGTGTAGACCTCTTATAAATTAAGGGTTGGACTTGGGACTTTGGAAATGCCAGTCTTGTGCTCCCAGGCTCTGTTCTCCTATGTTTAAAAAAAAAAAATAAATTAAAAATCCTTTTGGTTTGGAAGAAGGCAATCAGTGCCTTTGTCATTACTTCAAAAAGCTCCTTCAGCTTAATGTCAGCATTGCCAATTTTCAGTGCAGCACAGCTGCAGCTTATGGCTGTCAAGCATGCTAAAAAGCAATGATATTTTGGGGATCCTCATGTGAATATGAGGGATAGCTGTGCTCCTGATTATTAACCTATAGTACTGCTTTGATACTGTGATATTGGATTGATTACTTCTCATATTCTGAATTCATTGTTTTTGCATGCTGGTCATATGAAAAAGAGGTGGGTTTGGGTTTGACCAAGAACGCTGCATGTTTGGCATCAGAGCAACTCTTTAAATTAGGTCTGCAACAATCTTGTGAAGAACAATGCATTGTTCTCACAGTAAAAATTGTGTTTGAATCAATGCAAAGATCTTTAATTTAGATATGCAAGTATTTCTATGCAAACCTCTAAAGGGACTGCTTACCTTTGCCAGTAAAACAGATGCACTGGCAGAGAAGTAAAAAATATTCTTGCTTTATATCTCTTGTGTGACAGCCGATTGCATGGGCAGCGACAGTGTGACCTGCTCCTCGCTGCCTTGACAGTGTCCCTCTGATTCAGGGATAGCCAGAGTGGCAGGTGCCAGTGAGGTTAACACAGTGTTAGTATGACCTTTAACAAACAAAGTGAACATGCTGGGGAACTGCTCCTTTGTGTCCCTGCACTCAGGTGAATTTCTAAAAATTATTATGTTCAGTGAACACTTGCAATAAAATTCCTCCAATTTCTGTTGACTTCAGTGACTGAAACCCAGGACTCTTCCTCGTAACCACTGTCTGCTTCTGCTTCTTCACCATGAGGAGGGGGAGAGAAAGGCATGTCAAAATAACTTCTTAAACAAAGAAATCCCCAGTTAGAATCTTCCAGGCCTGCTTGATTTAGAAAACAAAATGCACTGAAAATAATTTGGTTGCAAATATACGGGTGACCCTGTATGGTCCTTGTCAGCAGCTAACAAAATACACAACTCCAGTGTGCCTGTTAGGGGTGCCAAAATGGTGGTTCCTCACCTTCAGCTTACACTCCTCATTTAACAACTTGCATTTGTGTATCTTTAACCAAATATAAATGTACTCAAAGAGAACATTTGCTTCTACTTGTATCTGTGCTGGCAGATGGTTAGGAATTGCTCACTGCCCGAGTTTCCCACTCAGCAGAACCTTTGATCAAAAGTTGATTGGTGCTGTCCACGCGTTTTCCTAGGTGACAAGTGACAAGCAGACAATGCATGGGACTCCGTGGGCCACGTGTAGTGGTTGCAGCCTATTGCAGTTATCAAACACACTTATTAAGGTAACATAGTATCTCTGAAGCAGGGTTAATACCTGTAAAATAAAATTTGCCCTGGTGTGCTGTATGAGGAATACTAAGACTGTAGAAATGTTTGCGGTAGTTAGTTAAGCTTTTTTCCCACCACCCCCCTGCTCCCCCAACTTGCATTTTTATTCCCTATTTAAGTGTGGCATGCACAACTGTCTAATATTAGTAAGTGCAGTGAGGCTGTAAAATACCGCGTATGTAGGAGCTACGTGGGCTTGATCCAGCAAATGATGCTACCTCTATAGTTGCTTTTCAGAGTTAGTGCTGTAAGAGTTGAATCAAGGTTTTGAAATATCTGGGATTCCCCCAACAGTACCTCCAGGAGTTCCTCATATTGAATTACATGTCGCAAGCGCACTAGCATCAACAGTCATGGGAGGAGTTTTGTAACTACAGTTCCTCAGTAGTGTTGGAGGATTGAACCCCTGTTAGGACAAAGAATATATTGTGATCTACTTATGTATTTAACTTTTTGTCTTTCTGTATCAGTTTAGTAAAAGACAATATCAGTGGTAAGCCAGTGTATAATGTGTCTGGTCAGTGTGTGCAGCAGAATAAAGGCTTTTTATATTTAAACCTTTCTCTAATTGGAATGACTTTATTCTTTCACATGAAAAATAAATTTTATAATAATATGAGATTCATCATATCCTGAAGTGATACTTCAGCTCTTTTTTATTTTTTTTTACCTCTAAAAAGAAAGGGAAACAATGGGTAAAAAATCCAGTATTGTTGCCATGAAAGAGGGTGTTAAGCAGTTCAAGTTCTGTATGTCTATGGGAAAAATGTATCAGACCTCCAATTATTGGAAGTCTGCTAAAGTTACCTCAGTGTAAAATTTCATATTGTATTTCAGGAGTAAAATCTGATCCCTGGAGTAGTCAATGGCAAAACAGCCATTAAGGATGGGGTTTCTCTGTTGCACAGGTTTATCTGAATTTAATTAAACATATGCAGAAACTAAGCTTTGCTAGAAGTCCAAAATGGAAGATATAGAGAACTACCCATTTACTGGAGAAATGGACCTGATTTTATCTATCAAAAAGCAAATACCATTTGAGAAGTTGGGCAGTGGAGTTGGAGCTGTCTATGCTGTTAACATTGTTTTTAATTGGGTAGGCTTCATGGCTTACCAGGACTCACAGGAAGGGGCTATGGTATGGTGACTTATCTTCACATTCAAAAAGACTGATCTAGTCTTATGTCTACTGAAGTGTCAGTAACAGATAGAGTCTGTTTAGCTCTTTGTCAGCTTCCCTATTCACTTCTCTGTGGATACTGTGTCACTAATGGTGAATATACAGGATGGCTCAAAGCATATTCCACCCCAGTAGAGTTCTAAACACTTCTAACATGTGTGAAGTTGCACGTGTGCATTTTGGGCTGCACCGCAGGTGCACCAGAGGTGCAGCCCAAAATGCACTTGTAGGTATCTCCTACTAATCCCTGTGGTTTTACCCCACAGGGATTAGTAGGAGATACCTACACCCAGGCCTGAAAATACTTCAACGTCAATCTAGTGACCCTGAGCATCAGCCAGCATTATGCTCGTGTTCAGGCTTAGATGATAGAAAAAGCTGCCTTAGGAAGTGGAAAAGGTGATAGGAGAAGACTCTTTCCATCTTCTCCATCTTTGTAATTTGGACTGTCAAGTTACCATCATACAGAAGTAATTTTGATATAGTGTATAGGGTAAAAAATATTATTGGTGTGCTTTTTGAGTATTAACTGACTGAAAACAGGACTTGCTACTACTGCCACCTTAAGTGATCAAAACCAGGAAAAAAATTAAAGGGTGGAAAAATATTTCTCTTTTTATCCTTGCAGATCCTTACTCCATGGATGTAATAGTATTTTATTCTTGTGTTTAGGTCTGTGCCTGAAGGCCCAGAGTAGATTGCTAGAATCTGTAAGAGCTTTTAATTTTTTTATTTTTAGAATCAGTGCCTACCCTGATCGTAATTTTGCTTGTCCAGCTGTGTAATAAAGATTATAAGTATGGAAGTATGTTAATAAATGGAGAAAAGATTTTTTTGTCACTGATTACACAGAGACTCTGCATCTATGCTCCCTGTGCTGACAGGATGCTCATTGTCTATTCAATAAGATCACTTAGTTGCAGGGCTGGCATCGTTCTCGGACTGATTCCGAGAAGTCACACCATCCTTCTTCGGGGAAGGGAGGGATACTCTACTAGTGAAGAAAATGCACCTTAGAGACCTGAATTCAGCTGCCAGTGTGTTAATCGGTCACTCTGCATCAAATCCTCATTTGTAAGATTAAGACCCCCCCTCAGGGCTGTGTGAGTATAGTGTTACTCAAGATTGTAATGTCTCAGGACCTTACAATAATCAATATTTTTAAAAAAGATGGCACAATTCTGTTGTATTGAAATTCTGTTTTACTTGATTAATAAGTATTTAATCCAGTTGTATAGAATTTAGGTATCCAGTATGCTTCTTGAATTTATGCCTTGCTTTTAGTCACCTGGAATATTTACTGATACATCTATACACCAGAGTGCTAACAACTCCCAGGGTGTCTGCTGCTGAGTGGAAAACCTTTAGGACCTTTCTGAGAGCTTTTAGGCTTCCTGACATGGAGCAAGGAGTGACCTGGGAATCTAAGCATGGCTGTGTTCCATGGTGGTGCTGGTGTCTGTTATAACCTGTGGAAGAAATACAGAAGATTGGAGAATTAATTCAAGGGCTTTAGGTTTCTGAAGATCCAAGCTCAGCTGGAATTTCTGGTCTGCTCTTGGAGCTTCAAGCTAACAAGCCGCTAGGCAACAGATGACCATGACTTAGTGGTTCATATCTGTGTTTCTAAGAAATCTAGGAAACTGCTACACAATATTTCTTTCCAGATTTTGAACCTGAAGAAAATATTGAACTCTTTCGTTCCAAAAGAAAAAAAAAAATAGAACAGAGTTTTCTATCTGTATTTTGGAATATCTTGATCTTGCAGAATAGGAACTTTGTCTGGTGATCTGCTCTGTTCCAGCTTTATTTAATCTGCCAAAAGGGAGTGTTGCACTAGATGGAAGCCTTTTCAGTCCAATTCAAACTGAGATTCAGGGGGATGGGGGTCAGTGTTGTTGCAACTGAAGGGGTTTAAGAAAAGGGAAGGGGTGGAGAAAGCTTTGAGGTTCTGCATTGATTGAAAGAAGAGACTCTTTCTTTGTATCTCTTGTCTCGAGTAATTTTGATCAGTATTCTGAATTGCTTTGTTTATTATGCTATAGACAGAAGGAAGTCTAAAAAACTTCTCTTACAGAGGAGTTAATTACAATTGACACAATCTCTCTGTCATAAACCATAAGCTATTTTCCTACTGATTAAGGTATTATGTGTTTTTCAACCTGCAGGAAACGTTGCTTTCCTTTGTTCATTATCTCCTGCAAGATGATGAGTTCTAATCAGGAGGAGGTCACTTTGGGCGCTTTTCTCCAGTATATTGAAGATATGGGGATGAAGGCCTATGATGGCTTGGTTATACAGAATGCATCAGACATTGCTCGAGAGAATGATCGCATGAGGAATGAAACAAACCTGGCTTACTTGAAAGAAAAGAGTGAAAAACGCCGAAAACAAGAAGAAGCAATAAAACGGTAAATATTTTGATAAAAAGATGAGTGGTCTGGCGGAGTGAATGAACAGTGAGGGCTCAGTCTCAGATATGGTAAATATGTATAGACCAGTTGTTTTCTAGGCAGCTTACTGGTCAAATCAGTACAGACTGTGTCAGGCTGCTAATTGCTCACATTTTACATTAGTGTCGAAATGATGCTGAATTGGTTCTACCTCCCTCAACGGAAGAGAATGTTCCCATCCATATGTATCCAGTTTGAGCATGTATGGCATCTTCAGCAGCTGTGGTTTGTAGCAAGAAGTTTAGGTGTTTGGAATAGGAGATGTAGACCTAATGTAGAAAACAGGTTCTCATCAATTTGGTGTTTTTGGTGGACAGTGTGTACATTGACCAAAAATATATTGGTGTGTGAGATCTTGCAAGACAGGGACAGCCTCACGGATCAAAACAGACTCTTCTTGAGCTGATATCTCAAATCTGAGAATTTTCAAAGAACTCTAATTGCTGTCTGAGGTTTTATAAAAAATGTCTGCTGTTTATGAATCCTAACCATTCTGAATGCTCTGAAGTCAGCAAAAATATTGCAGTCATTTAAAGGAAAATGGATCAAGCCCCTGATGGGCAGAACCCTTTAATGGCTCTTCTTGAATAATTTCATCAATTTTAATTGACAGTTAATGAGAGGAACACTCGCATGACCTGGCCTCTTGTATCAAAGGATAGCAATGAAATATATGCAGGCTCTTGGAGAGGAAAAGAAGGGTTAATGGGATAAATATAAACATTTGGTATATACACATTTGTATATTAAAAACATGCCTTTTCTTAAGGAGAGGGACAAATTGTATAGTACAGGTAAATCATCCATCCAAATGCTAAACCTTCATATGCAAATGAATGGCTTGAGCACAAACTGATGAGAATTTTTTTCCCAGCATGAATCTTTGGTATTTCAGTTTAAGTGATTAAATGTTATGTTATGTCTTTGGTACTGTACATTCAGTACAGTACCAGTACACATGCTGTTCTGTGAATGTTCCAGCAATGCCTTGGTAGTCTGGTAATTTTGATGGAACGTTTAAAACAAAAAAAGTAACACGTACAGTTTGACAGATGAAGGAAAAGTGATGTAAAGCAAAATCATGGCTGCCCTCTGCTCCAGAAGTAGACTTTTTCAAACTGTCACTAATTTGGGGGAAAATGACAAATGTGAAATTAAGGTGAATAATGAGAACCCATGCAACATGTATTTTGCATTGTGTATTTTGCTATTTCTTGAACTGTTATCTTGCCAGCTCAACTTTTGGGTAATGTTTATGGGGATTTCAAGCTATTCAGGATATTGTGCTTATACTGTGAATAACTCCATGAGAGAAAATGTTTTTCCTTGCAGCATTTTAATGTCAGAGGGTGGGGTTTTTTGTTTTGATTTATGCTGGCTATGCATATCGATTCATTCTTGCCATCTTTATTCAGTGTGCATCTCTCAATTACCAAATAGCTACATAAACCACAGCATTTCCATGAGGAAAGGGTAGGGAGACCCATCCCAAAATATTTCTCGATGTGATGAAGCTAAGTTCTAGTTACATTAACCAGAGGAAGAATTTGAATCTGAGTGTATCCGGAAGGGCTAGTCAACAAATGGCTGTTTTAAAGTAGCGAGATGAAAAGTACCCTTTGATCTTACATTGCTGGGCTCCTCCCCAGTGAGGAAAAACAATAAAAAATGCAAATATTTTTAATTTATTCAAACTTCACTATTTGATTAATTTAGAATGGTAACTTCTTCTTTTGAAGACAAGATATATTAACTGTCAACACATACAGGTATATTTAGAATGTAGTCTTCAGAGCTGGCAGCCAGTTAGGCTGTGCTCCAATTAATCTGTTTACATGCACTTCAGTGTGTGTGTGAACGTAAGGGTCATTAAGTGCCAAAGCAAGTTTTGTTATAAGATTCTCAAGGCATAAGAGAGTAAGTTGTGAACCTATGTGGTTCTTTCTTGTCCTCTACCCAAGGTCTCTCTGCCTAATTTGAATGGTGGTAACACTATTTCCTACTTTGTGGTTGGTTTGTGTGGTTGTATTTATTGATCTTGGCAAAGTGATTTGATGAAGAGCTCCGGATAAGTGCAGGTGATTTAGGGCTTTGACAAACCATTAAATGCTTGCTTGTGCTAAGCTGAGATCTGTGAGAACAGTTCAGTGATCCCCAGATACAGAGTCAGCAGATACAAGGAAGATTGCCAGAAATATAGTAGGTTTGTCAGAGGAACAGCATGTGTGTATATATGTATATGTATGTGGACAGGAGGCATCAACGTTTCTTGGATATAGCACTCTTCCATGGGAAACGGTGTTTGCCTTCAGTCATTTTATCTGTCTCTTTCCTGTGCAAACTTGGGGGCAGGGAAAAGGAAATACCTCTTGTCAAAACTTGATTAGGAAAACTAAAAGCAATGGCAGACCAAAGAAGAACATCTGGTTTGACTAAAGGAACCATGATGTCTGAAGTCACTTGGGCTGATTGCAATTGAGTCTGCTCCCTGTTATAACTTCCAGAGGTTCAGCCAAGACCATGCTGTCTATTGAAACACAGCAGTCAGGAAAGGTAAAATAGGATTATCGATTTCTTCTTTGTTCTGTCCTATTTTCATTATGTCTTTTACCTTATCTTGGTGAGTATTTATATTATCCCTAATTCCTGATAGTGTGGCCTAGATAGCAAGTGGTGCACATGTGCAGTGATAAGTGCTACCAGTCTGGAGACTACCAAGAGCTGAAAACAATCTCCTTAGCAACAAGGGAGTCATCCCCTGCGATTAACTGCAGGTAGATTTTGAGCAGGAGAGGGGGTTCCAGAAAACATTCTCCTTTTTCTTGTGGGAATCAAAATAAAGTAGCTAGGAGTCTATGGCAGCCAAAAAAATTATCTGATAGTCTGATTGCTGAGTTTTGGAGAAGCTATTCAATTCCAGTGTTCAGACGGTCTCTTTCAGAAGAAGGTAGATCATGTATATTAACAGCATAGTAATGAGTAATTTATTATCTAATAAAGTGGTGATATTCACACACAACACTATTTCGAAGCAGTTGTTATTTACCTGAATAATTTCATAACCATGCTGAATGACTTAAAAGTTCATAGAAATACATTAGTCAATGAGCAATTGGAAATGAGATCTGAAAAATGACCTAAAAAAAGGTAGTTTATTTTATGTTTTGCTTTCCTAGGGATACATTTTTTTGTTTCTTCAGTAGCACTGAGGTACCTTCAGTGTGATTGATATCTCATCGTGTGTGGTTCTGGTAGGTTAATTGGGGGGAAGAATATATGGATCTGTTGTACATTGCGGGGGATAAAATACGTCGTATTGGATTGGGGAAAAAAAAAGCAACTAGTCTTTGTCTGATCTTGCTGGGCTGTCAGCTGATCTGATCTGACCTTCTGACCTAATTTTTCTGTGATACTTAATGATCATGCAGAGAAAGTAAAGGTAAACGTGCTGATGGTAGCTGAGCATAAGCCACAACAAATATGCTAGTGTGGATACATTTATTTTGGGCCTAATTTTTAGACCTTTTTTTGGTCTATCTCTGATTTGCCTGGTCTCACTCACTGCTTGATAATTCGCTACTTGCTCAGGCAGCTGTGCCCAGACCAAGAGAATACTGGCATATTGCCCACCGAGCTTATAAATTGCAAATAAAGTTATGAAGCAGTATCATTTTCACTGGCAATAAAGTTGCAGTACTGCAAGAGGTAGGTTTGCCATGATTTGAAAGCTGCTGTAGGCAATGTTTCTGGGAACAGAAGGTAGATTTGCCTCTGCTGTTGGGTGCCAGGGAAAAGGTGAGTATTTTGAGTTTGCACAGGGCATCTGTTGGGATGAGAAGTTGCTTTGACTCATCCATAATTGAAATACATATATTTATTTATTATACATAACCTTGTGCAGATACTTCATTGGTGGTTTTGGGGTTTTTTTTGATTGTATAAATACAAATTCTTGGCAAGAAATAAATAGTGAATCTTCCTCCACCGTCTCAGAAGGCTGAGGCATGTTGCATTAATCACAGGGAGTGGCTGGGGTTGTACACTTTCATAGCAGACAATAGGCTTTCAAAGTTTTGGCTTCTGGTATTTAGGTGTCATTTAAGTTACTGTTTGCTAGGGATGATTTGTAACACCATGAAGATGTGACTGCTCTGGTGTAAAGCTGAGCGTGTTATTGGGCATGAATTTCTGACCTAGCCCTCAAAATATCTGTTTCTACTTCTGATGCTCATTCCCAGCACCTAAATGGCTCTGTGGAAAGCCTTGTTTCTGCTTGTTGTGGGAAGTATCCAGCCAGATGCTGTCAAGAGGAGGAGCTTTTAGGAGCACTGTTCTGTGCTAAAGCTAGCAGAAATGGGCCAGCCAGCCAGTGACAGCATTAAGCTCTTGTAATAAAGAAGGAATTGTAATGAACAGCTGTCAGCCTAACCTCTTCTTCCTTTGGCAAATCAAGTATTGATGACTAACTCATCGGCAAAAGTAAGACCATATTTTTCCCTTTTTCTTTCTTCTTTTTTTTTTTTTTTTTAAGGTTGTGGAAGTAATTGAATTCATCTATTACCTATCTGTAGTTTTCTGTAGTTTCAATCCTTAGGATCCTTCAAAAAGAAGACATAATTTTTCTGTTCTTCATCTAAAAGTTAAGTATCACCAACCGTGGGTGGCAGCAAGCAAATATAAAAATATTTCTATGCATAGGATTATTCACTGCCAAAAGCTCTGTTCAGATGAGAAAATGTGTGTAATCTTAGACTACATGGTCATGCTGAGGTGTTTCTACCAAAAGATTTCTACCAGAATCAAAAATAACCAAAGTAAATTAATTTTGAACTTGCTGTTTATAATAATGTCTTGAAAAACACTTCAGGTAAAAGAATGCTTAAAGTATACTGTTTCTTCTCTTTCTGAGCATTTGTCTGTAACTGAAATTTTGTGTAGTGACCTACGCATTCCAAAATTTGCAGGAATAATTCTGGTTACTAGATTATATGGCCAGACCTCGAAAAAAGTCGAGGAAATGCAGTAAATGTTTTGGTCTTGGTGAGGGGCTTGGCTGAAAAACCTGCACATACATTAGGATGTTCCAAAGTACAGACTTATGAACCTGTTGTTATCAGTTAGATGGGTAGATGTGGTTGTTTTGTGGTGTTTTAATGAAAATCCAACTTCTCTCAGTGAAAATGACTTTTGGATATAAGGTCAGTGATACCTTTTGATTAAAGGAACAGATATCTGCTATGAGGAAGCTTAACTCTGGCATCGGTTGTTTTCCTTATCCTCTTCTTGGACATGTTGCATGCTCGTTTCGACTTAGATTAAATTATTGCTGTGATACCACCTTTCTGGTGGAAATAGCTGATGAGCTGTGATAGAGACTAATTTTAGTATGATTTCAAACCCCTTTTCCCATGAAAATATCATAAAGGATTTTTGAAGCTAGGTTGATGTACAAAGACTAGCACTGATAGTTTGTTTCATAGAGTATGTGAAACGATTGTGCAGTCAGTGACCTCCAAATGTATTTCTGTTGCATTTATAAGTAAACAGATGTGATGATCTAGCCAACAAATCCTCCCTTCCAAATGCTCGTATCCATATGGCCGCCTGTATTATTGCCACACAAAATAAACAGACACAATGAAAGCTATATTATGTTGCTGTTATTCTGAGAAGTTTTATTTTAGGACAGTCAAGCAACAAATGTCATCTAAAATTTACCATAGATGCTGACAGCCTGCTTGTTAATCCCAACTACCAAAGAAATTTAGCAGAATTAATTATCAGTTTGATATCTAAATCTTGATGTTATATTCAATAACTATTCCATGATTTTAGGGCTCCTGCCTACAACTTGCATGGTCTCTCCCCTTCATTGTTTCACAAATTACACAGACATATACCGTGACCCAGCATGTAAGTGGATGCATTTTTGCTCACGATTCATTTGCTATATTTAAAAGCATAATTGGAAGTGTGGGGTCATAGAGAGCCCAGAGGACTTCTAAATGGTTTACAGACCCCTTTTCTTGTTAAAATCCAGTCTAAGTGGCTCCGTGCTATTGGTATTCGCAGGCTGTCTGACCACCTGCTTAAATGGGTGAACTGGCCTTGCTCCAATTCAATTTGAGCACGTGTTTGCATACAACCTACAGGCTGGTGCCTCCTCGGCACACTGACTCATTACAGAGGAGGTCTGTTGTACCACTCAGAGACAGTCCTTGATCTTCCATTGCTGGAAGGTGCTGGGAGGGGCGGGCATGTTTGGATCTTAATGTCCAGTTCTTAGACATAAGTTCTCCTTCCACTTTTATTTCCTACTATCTCTTTATTACTCTTTAACTACAGGGTGTGGTATTGTAATTTTAACCTGGTAGCTAAAATTATGCAGGCTGCATCTAACCCAAAAAACTCTCCTAGCAAGACAGAAATGCAGGTAGAGCTGTGGGGTAGTTGATATTTTACACAGCCCTCAAGGATTCTGGTGGTACTGCTGTTTCTAGTGAAAGGCTTGCATGTGCTTGGAATATATCTCCAAGTGTATGATAAAATTTCCTAGAGTAGAACAGAAATGACTAAAACATCTTACTGTGAAGACTGGATTACTATAAAAGGAAAACTGTTTTGATGCATGTCCAGACAGTCTTTATATCTACCCTGGGTTGG
The DNA here is from genome assembly GCA_013399135.1 of Heliornis fulica. Lineage (NCBI taxonomy): Eukaryota > Metazoa > Chordata > Aves > Gruiformes > Heliornithidae > Heliornis > Heliornis fulica. Next base: position 604,273 of record VXBZ01008474.1, on the reverse strand, counting down.
ACTTTGTTAATGGTGAAGTTCATTCAGTAAACCAGTGCAATTAATATGCCGTATAACGCTAATAAAACCTAACCCAGGACTGCTGGCAAAATTGAGGCATTGATCTGCTCTGGTTCAAAGCTTCCAGTAACTCCATGCTGAATTTCACTGACACCTGACAAGTGTTGTAATTGCCAGTGACCTGAATTAAGAACTCATGTCACAACCTGAAGGGCAGATACCTATACAGAAGACATGCAGAAAGTAGTCTTATGACCCATCAGTAGCTTCCCACACTCCTAACACATACAGGTTCAGCCACACACACTTTGGAATTTGTGCCAGAACTGTAAGAAATGCTGGCAACATACAGCACTGCTCTGGGAGCCCAGCAGAACTGAAGGTCTGTGCTAGCAAGAACACAAATGAATCTTTCTGCACCATCAGGAAAAAACATTGTTTTGTAATACCTGCTCATAAAGCTGAAGAGACACAAACATGTTCTTTGAATGAAACAGCTCAGTGTGTTGATCTTTCCGAGGCCATAAATCTCAGCTGTGTTTTGCTGTTGTCAATAATAATGGATATGACTGCATGCCCCACCCAGCTGGCAGTCAGTTGTTCCCTCTGCATGTTCTCCTTCTCAGCACTCTCCTGACAGGCTACGTAGGCTTTTATTTATTTCTTTTCCTTTGCAAGAAAACACAAACATAATATTTTGGCTTATGATTTCATTGGGATGGTTATTTCCTTAGCCTAAAGAACACAGTCTGCTCTTGGGTATACCCCTGAAGTCAAAAGGTGTCAGTGCAGACCACCTCAGCAACAGAAGTAACTAGTGATGGGCATTGTGTTTATGAGTTAGGCTAGATCAGTGCCTAAAACTTGTATGGAAAAAGGAATCTGCCTGTGCACTGATTAGATTTTTATGAGATTGGGTTAAAATGGGTGTATGGAGGGATTAGAAATGGATTTCAGAGACATTACTAGCTGTAGGCTTTATAGTTGATTTGAGACTCCTTTTATTTTTCCTTCTGGCTTTCCTCTCTAATTTGACTTGTAATCCTAAGTGAAGTCAGTTTATAATATTTAAAAAAAACCCAAAAAACAAACAAGCAATAATTGCACCACACACCCTACAACCCTCTCCAGACCAGAAGAACAGTCCACTGCTGAGCACAGGGCCTCCATCCTCCCTGCAGTGCCACCTGGCCACCTCCTGTGCCAAGAGGAGCTAGTGTGGGGTGAGCACTGCTCAGTCCTCAGGAGAACCCGGCTCAGTGGGGGCTGGCAGTGCCCATGTGCTGCTGTGTTGGGTCCCACAGAAGGCAGCTGTAAGTGGGATTGATTTTATTTTTATTGCACAGTACCCAAGGACCCTAAATGGAAATCAGGTTCCTCTGAAACACTAACCCAATGCATGCACGCAACACAAAGCTTGCAGCACAACCTGGAATTGTACCCAACTGGTGACTAAAGGGACAGCTGGAGTTAGGGGACTGCTCATTTTCTGTGGTTCTGTGATATTCTTCCCTATATCAGTAGAGCAAAGCATAACCTGAAGTGTATCCCCAGTGGTTGTGATGAGTTGCATCCAGCAGTACTCTGAGAGAAGCAAACGCTATAGAATGAATAGACTCGGGCAGATGCTTCTGGAACATGTTAAGTTTGAGAGGGCCATAGCCAGCTAAAATCCACAGAAATATTCCTGCCAGCAAGCGTGTTACTTGAAAAAACTGCAACATTTTCAAAGATCAAAAATGAGAGTAACTGTGGGGCTTACCATAAATTAATAAGACTTACCTGCGTTTAATCCATTCCTCCTTGTGGTGGATTATACAGGGCGTATCTCACCAGTAGATCCTCTGCTAGCTGAGGGCACTTTAGTTATTAAGTTGAGATCACATGTTAGGAGCCATTAAGTGAATTGCTTTGTACAGCCTTTCCCTGAATGCTAGGGCAAATGCAGTATTTCATACCCTTAGCTAATTTCATGCTGTAATTTAATTTCTGAAACATACTTTTAATTGAATCTTTAAAGACAAAAGGAAACTGCTGAGTCCTTTAGTATTGCAAAAGAGATTGTTTAAAAATGCAACCCATCTAGAGAATAATCTTCTATAATTAAACATAAAGTTTGTTTTGTTTTTCTGCGTGCAGCTATGGAGAAGCAAAATCCTGCTGTCTGCTGAAAGAGAGATACTGGGGAATGTGAGAAGTTACTTATATTGTGCTCACCTTTGTAACTCTGACAGGAGACAGTACTGCAGCCCTCCCCAATGTACAAGTCTGAGTCTGTAAACAAAGAGAGGTTAATTAAAAAATTAGTCCACTCACAACAAAATCACATTACTTGGAGCTCTGACTAGTGATCTCATTTTTCTCATGAGATGAACTTGAGACACACATCAGCAATTTTGTTGTTACCAAGTATCACAACAAAATCAGTTATTTGCATCTTGAAATGGCATCCAGTGTTTTAGTGGTTAGATTTTGATGTTCATCGTCCATTTAGCAGAGAGATGCAAAGTAGTATCAGTGAAAATTCATATAATCTCTTATGTAATTTTGTTATGGGAGAAACTTCTTGATTGAATCAGTAGTGATGCAGGTCTTCAATTTTATGGACATCAGATTAAAAATAATAACAGTCAATGCTAAATGCAGCCCACTAAATGGAGAGGAAATCCTGGAGCACCACTTTGTGTTTCAGTATTCTGATTCCTTTAAATCAGCAAGCGATTTGCAATGGAGATTTTCCCTTTTATTGCTATTGGAGAACCAATGATACATGGTGGAAGCAAGATGTGTATGGGGACATGAAGAGTGTAAGTGTAGTAAGCAGCATAAGGTTAAAAAAGAAGGTCTAAAATTAACCCATGAAGCCCCAATACGGTATCTTCTAATTAAGGCAAAATACAGAAGCAACTTCTTGTTCTTTATGTGCAAGAAGAGCACTGCACTTCCAAACACCCAGAGCTGGTAGTAATTACAGGCATGAGTGGTGCTGGAGGTTTTGAGACCAGTCCCATATAAGAGATGGAAGAGCTTGGAAGCTAGCATAAGGGCAGAGGGAATCCATTTGATTTAACTCAAGTTTCATTATTCTTTGATTTCCTTGCTGGAAGGAAACACTGAGGGCATCAATTGTCTTTTCAATACGGGTTATAACTTTTCAAGCACTTTTATGAAAAGAATGGAGTCAAAGGGCTAACTATTATTGAAAAATCCAATTGTACCGAAGTCTGCCTGCTTTCTATGTAACAACACTGAGCCTGGGGCACTCACTCTTTGTGATTAGGCTTCTTACAGTTTGGGTTTTTTTTTTGCTTGAAGGCTGATTGTTCCATAGTATCATAAATTACTTCAGGACTTGGATATATTTTCTCTTGGACCAGTAGTGTGCATGAAAATCACCTGAATATGTGTTAACACTAAAGGTGAGGTTATGTCAAAGGTCTTTGTGGTATTTCATGGTAGATCCTGGCACCATTGTGCATTTCCTAAAAGTGCAGGAACGGTGTGCTTTTCTGGAACTGACCTCAGTTGGGTAAGAGTCCTGTAGGGTAAGACTCCTGCGGGAACAGAGTCATCTCTGTAACCCTGCCTTTGGGTTGAAAGTAGCTCCAGCCATATTCCCTCACCAGGTTAGGAATGGCAGCCTGTACGATACACATCTTCACCAGCCTGTTGTATTACCAAGCTGTTTAATTTCGGTGCCAGATGTTGAAATGCTGATGATACATCTTCTTCCTCGGTGTCAGGTATATCCTTCACAGGAATCTCTCATGTTGTCTGTAAGCCTGTGGATAAACTACATTTTAAAAGCAAGGACAGTCGTAGAGTTCTGACTTTTTTTGGTGGTTTGGTTTTGTTATTGCACTGGAACAGTTGTACTCTCTGTCTAGCAGATTTATCTGGGTTTTGAGGACTACAGCAGAAATACAAATTTTTGTGTATTTAAATGGTAGACTGTACTTAAATTAACGTACTGCGACATATGCCTAATCCAGAGCTGCCTTCAGAGGCTGAACTGATGGTGTCTGTGTTATCTGGATATTGTTTTGAGATTAAAAGTTTTTAATCAGTATATCACAAGTACTCTTTAACAGATAATGTAAACTGTTTCAGCTTTACATATGAACTATGAGGTTAAGCAAAGTACAGTTGTTTTTTTTTCCCTTAGGAAATCCTATTTCCTGCACTGTGAATCTGAATTCTGCTACGTCTGTGATGAAGCAGATTGAGAACTGCATATGTACTTACCATGGCAACCCCTGTGTCACATGACACACACGCTAGTTCAGCCAAAGAGCTTCATGGCTTATTAAACAGGCGTGCACAGACCCAGACACACCATTTTGCCATGTGACTGCTATAGCCCTGGCAGCTTCTTAAAGGGAAGCAGTATTAGAGCATCATAGTGTTTTCATCAGCATCACCCCACCCATGTTTCTTTTCTCTTGTCTTAAATTCTCTGTTGAGTTTTAACAAATGTTGATGAGCCTCTGTTTACAGGTGTTTGCTTCTGTCGTCCATTTGGGAAAACGTACGTATAAAGATAAATCTGTGTGTGTTAATTTTAATTTTTTAATTAGAATTTAAGAGGCTCTTTGGTGCAGTGGAGTGAACAATGTACAGCTTTTCTGGACTCATTTTCTGCTCTTGCTGCCTGGGGGCTTTTACTAGATTTTGGAAGAAGAAATGAGGGCAGAGCAAAAAAACTCTGGTTCATCCCAGTATGAACAAAGCATTCCAAAGACATTTACCTGAAAACAGCTTTGCTCCTTGCTGCTTAACATGCTTCCTCTCAGACCTGATGATGATGACAGTGATCTCTAAATCCTCACCCTGTAAAATGTAACAAGTCTTTCCTGACTTTGCTTGTTTAAGAGAAGTTATGCATGGTGCTTGGTTAGCAAATCTGAGGAGCTGCAACCTCAAGGGAATGAGTGGTGGTGAGCAGAGATGTTAAGAGGTAGGGCTGGATTTGAGAAGTATGTTTGTCTGCACCTGAATGTCCCCACAGAGGAGAAGCACAGTCTTGCACCGATGCCATTGCTAAGGGGTGGGCACAGTGTATGCTGCTCTAGTGTCATCTGGCACAGTGCTTGAGGAGCAGCACACTAGCATGTGCAGAGAGGAGCTGCTGGAGGGCTTATTCTTGACCAAATCTACACTCAGTGTAAAGGAATCCTTTTCCCATTGTTTGCCTGTCCTTTCCTGGATGCCCAAGTTGTGGTTTTGATTTCTCATCTAGTTGGAACCTGAGGTTTTTGTGGCAAGCGCTTCATTTGAGCCCAGATACATCATCAGGTGCCTGACTAAAAGAAACCAAAACACATCAGCAAAATGTTCTGAAAAGAATGCATTAGTCTAACTAGTTATTGTGCAGCCCTCACCCCTAAGTTTTTAGTCACCGTTGTCTGCTGTGCAAATACCATTTACCATGAGTTAGAGACCAATTCTCAAGTCCATGTGATGAAATTAAATATTTTTGTGACCTACACTGTTGTTCTTGAATTTAAGGAAAACTTATTTTCAATGTGCAGTTCCAGTCTGTTAGATTTTATTTCCCAAGAAACCAGTCAAGGTGCAAATACTTGTAATTGATGCTCTTCAGTGAGAGGCTGCTGGTTTCTTGTCTTCTGTTTCACATTGGTTTATTGTTTGGTTACCATTTTGGACATGATCCACAATAAGTGAACAATAACGTGCTTTGGGAATTAATTTAGAGAGGTACTTGTACATAAATTGACCATTAAACAGAGAAAGAGGTATTATGTTCGTTATTAGGGACACAGAAAAGTAAAGTACTCTCTCCTGAAGTGATTGTTCAAGGATTCTAATGCTAAATCAGCATTTGAGTAAGGAGGCATTGTAAAATGGCATGTAATAAAAACTCTTTTGTCAGGATAAGGTATTTTGTGTTACTATTTTAATTGTATTTTATGACAGTACAGATTTTTCAGCATCTTCAACTACTTCGTTATTAATACATACTCTGGTATTATTAAGAAGGAAGAGAACTTAGAGATCCTTTATTTCATGGGAAGGCACTGAACAAAGGCCCTGCCCACGCCACTGAGATGTAGAGATTTGACAACCGCTCCTAGCAGTCTGCTCCTGCTCTGTGTCCTGGGTCTGCAGAAGCAGAGTAGTGGCAGCAATATTTCCCTTTTCATGCATAGCCAAAGAAACAGCTTTTCAAAATTTCTCCATGCCTATAAGTGGGAATTAATTTTAAGAGATAACCAAAATCAAATCTCTTCTGAAAAGCTGGCCCAAAACTCTCTTCTATTCCAGAATCTCAAATTTAATTTCTTCAGCTAAATAACTGGGAATTTTGCTATTTAAGGGTTGTATTTAAACCACAGGTTTCTACATTGTGTTTGTTTACAGTTACAGCAGTGGAAAAGGCTATTTAGGCTTATGACAAAATATTTTGACTAGCCTCTTCCTACTTGCTCGTTTGTTTGTCCTCAGTGTATGTTTATTGTGAATTGACTTCCCAAGAGGTTATAAACAAGATGGTAACTTTCACTAGCTGATCTCTGCTGTCATTTAATGATGGGCTGATTCAGGAGGTTCTGCGCAAAAGGGGTTCGTCAGACTGGGTCTAAAATTTGTGGAAATAATGTCCTTACCAGAATACATCAGGAAAAAAAAAAGCCAAATAACTTCATTGCAAGACAGTTAAGGTTGCTAAGAGACAGAATGTAATTATCTGCCAATTTGTTTACCATTCCCAAACACTTAGAAGGGCAAGAGCTGTGGACTGCCCTGAATTCTAAGCTATGTGCAACATAAGCTGAATGCATTTCACTGTCAGATGCAGTTTTAAGAAGGGCATTTGAAAATGACAAGAGATGTTTGTTTGACCCGTGTGTTTTTTCTAAATGTATAATATCAGTTATTTTCACTTGTCTCACTCCCAAAATTTACATGCATTATGTGTATTTTGACTAATAACACAGAAACTGCAAAAAACCTGCCCAAAACAAAGAAGCATACAATTTTTCTAGTAAAAGGCTTACAGCTACGCTTTCTTGAAAGTAAAATGGTCTTAGTTTAAAAAGTAGCAGTGTTCAGTGTTCCTGTATCATGATCCTATTATTGAAGCGTGCTGACATTAAGGTTGACCAATATGAGTTGTTGACTCATCTTATGTTTCTTTTTCTAAAATGTTTTGTGTTGTGCCTGCACTTTGAGACAAGCACTGCCATTTACTTTGGGTGAAAACTAAGTTTGTGCCACAATGAACTTTACATTTCTCTGTGCCGCTGTGGCTATTATGTAGACGGTAAATTATTTATGCTATCCTAAACTATTCATTTTCTTCATTTTAAGTGCATGTATCTGGTGGATTACACAGTCAGTAAGAAGAGAGAAGCAAAGGCTTCTTCCTCTGTTTTCAGGGTGGTAATGTTTTCCATGGCTTTTTCTTTAATGGAAATTAATCCTTATTTTTAGCTAATGTGAAACACTAGCTGTAAATTGAAGAACTCACCACAATGCTGAAGGAATAAGCACTTCTGAACAGACTAATAGTAAGCTGAAATCTGAACTGGCATTCAGACAGTGCTAAAGCACCATTCCAGAAGAATAAGGAGATGCCATTACAAGAAGAGGTTTGCTGTAATTTCTTTTTTTCTATTGTGTGATGAGTATTTTTTTCTACTACATACTGAAACCTTCTTTCCTTGACTACATATTTATATAAATATATTTAAACATATCAACTTCTACACACAAAATTATCGAGATTAAAAAAATTAAATCTGAAACTCTTCCCTCACTTCGAACAGTACTCTGAACCACCAATTTTTTTTCTTATTTTTCAGAACCATGTTGGGATGCTGTTTTTATTGGAGGTTGGTTATTTTCAACCTTTTTTTTTTTGTCCCTTTCATGCAAATAAGGAGGAGAGGGGAAAGCTTTTTTTTTTTCATTCTTGTACTTTAATGGCAAGGTCATCACAGTGGTGTATTTATTGTAGACCTCATATTATAAAGGGCTTAGTAAAAAACTGAGTTAAACACTCTAGTGATGTAGTTGACAACACAACCTGGTTCAGAATGAGGTGACATGATATGTACCTTGCTGTTTCTTTGGCACATACCTTTTCCTACACAATTTCCAATTCTGCTGTCTGTAATCACCAATTCTCCACCCTTGTGTTGCAACACGGAGATAGGCTGTAAAAGGAACTAAGTATCTTTGAAACTGAAATTCTTGGAATGGCTGATGCAAAAGGGTCTTTTCTTTGCATGGTTTTTATTTTGAGAGAGTGGTAAAATCTTACATTTTACACTTTTATTATGAGAATCAGCTGGTTTAGTGGCAAGAGAGACCTTAACAATTTTTGTATGGTAGGTTATATTTTTATTAAATTAATTTAAATAATTTTCCATGCACGCTAACATGTTACAGAAATGTGCATCAATTGCATCAGTCTAGTTCATGAAATAATGCATAATTTAGGTAGTGTTTTCTTTTAGTGTGTCCCCTAGTGCTGTACACAGTCACGCTAAACCTCCTGCTTGAAGGTCAATTACATCTTTAAATGGCATGTAGGGCATATTTAGCCATTACTTTTTTTGTATCATTAAAAAAATATCTTTTATCCTTCTATATATTAATTTAAACCACGATATTTTTGCATTAAGACAAAATAAAATCCTCTTGCTTTTGGTGGAAAAAGCTGTTGGTATACCTGATGACCTTTAATGTGATGGACACTGTTGTATTTTTTTGGTACTTAATTGTATTTGCTTTGACAACATTGCACTAACTTGTGGTGAGCATTTCAGGTCCCTCCCGACTCCTATCATTCTGGATCCTGTGATTTTTATGGATTGTGGTTAAATGCCACATGAACTGCAGAGGCATTTTTCTCAGCTAGGCCTTCCTGTTCATTGTATTTCGGTCCTTCTTCAGAGCAGTGTTCTACTGAGCAGAGCAGCCACCACCTGCTCCTATCCCCTGCATCTGAGGTAACCAGTTTCTACACAAACACTGTTGACACCTCCCTCAACCACACTTCCCGTTCCCCCAAGCCAGGAAGGAGCTAGGGTCTGCAGGCGGCTGGGAGGCAGCAGTAAAGGGTGCCGTGGGGGGCAAGTTCTGCAGCTCAGCTCCTCTGTGGCAGCTGCAGGTGCCATCTGAGCACAACCCCGGGGCACAAGACAGAGTTGGTTTTTCCTCAGTGTTGTAGCTATCCTTTTGTGCCTGCCCACAACTGTGTGTGGCTGTAAAGAGAGCTGCTGTCTCCTGGCATGGGCCTGTAGCCCCTGAGGAAGGGGATTCTTGCAAGTAAGAACGTAACTTCAGGAGCTTTCTTTGGAAAATGTTTGGAGTAGGAGTTGCAAGTATGTCCAGGTGATTGTTGTAGGTGACTACTTTCAACTTTAAGTTTGCTCATTTTTTGCTTTGATACCTGATGGAAAGCTGGAGACAAGAACATCAGAGAATCCAGCCAAGGGCAGGTATATACCTCTTGTGCTCACCTAGTGGAGTGCTAAGCAATGAGCAAAAATGCAACTGCCTCTTTCTTTCCACTTCAGATCCATTTGGCTGTTATGGCTGGTGTAGATGTCAAAGTAATGGATTCGTGGCCTTGATTTTTTGCAGTAACAATAGTATTTTCCAAATGCAAGCAGAGATTTTTAGAGAAGGTGGTTGTTTATTCGAGTACTGGGATACAAGGTGGACACAATATTTCAGTTCTTCAAAACAAATGTTGCTGAAAACTCTTATAGTGTCTGAATCAGCCAATGACTGTACAAGTGAAAAGCAGAGCTAAGTACTAGAGCAGGAAATGGCAAGTGAAGGCAATTTCGTTTTGAAGCCAATACCTCAAGAAAATAGACACTGAACAAAGCAGCAGAATCTTGGATTGAGCTCTGCTTCTCTATTACAGCCCTTTCTGAAGACAGCAACAGGAAGCATTCCTGTAACATTCCTCTTTTATTTCCTATAATCCCAGCCTGCTTCACTCCCAGGCCGTAAAGCTTACCCAGGCTCACCAGCGCTGTGGCTGTATCATCACGGATGGCTAGACCAGCCACCTGCCCAAATGAGTATCTGGAGACCATTTGCTTCCCTCCTGTTGACAGAGGAGGGAAGATCAGGTTATCAGCAACTGATGTATGCCTGTATGTTGCCATGCAGGCACAGGGTTGTGAAGGCTGGGCTAACTTTTCTCTTCCTCTATTAGTTTCTTGTCTGAAAAATGATCTCCAACAGACAAAAAGCAGCAGGCCTGAAGAGTGGATTGGATACACTAATGTTTGCCAACTATGGCAAAAACATTGCATAGTATTGCTTCTTCCATTTCTTTTATTTCTTCTTCTAATCCTGTGCTTCACATTGCATTAGCTGATCTCATTCCAACAGGACCATGAGGTCATGGAAAATCAAAGGTTTTTTTTTTTTTGGTTGGTTTGTTTAATCCTTGAACATGAATTTGAAAGACAAAGTCCATGTTTTCCTTTTTTCTTTATGCAATTTTAAAATACTGAAATTAAAGGTTGTTTCATGTTGAAACATCTACATGTTGAAAACTTCCAATATCACCGCTGAATAATGATTCAGTGGATATGCTTACTTTTAAGTTGTTGCTTTTCAACATAAGAGTCTATCAGGCTGCAGAAAGTTTTGCTTGCAGCAAAATCCTACATAAGTTTCTCACAAAGCATCCTGTCAGAGGATTCCAGATAAGATCTGCTATAATTGTGTGAGTGATACATAGGAAATGTTAAAAAAAACCCAAAACAAACCCAAACATACTAAACCAAAACATTCATTCTGCTTGCAAGCCAGCACAGTTGTTAACCTGATAGCTACATGCATAAGCAGATAGTGTTCAGATTCAGACTTTTACAGGTTTAATTTTGCACTCTATCCCAATGTCAGTGCCTCCATCTATGGGACCCAGGTGTTAAAGCTGTAGCAGAAGGTTCCTGGAAGAGCAGGATTGCCTGAACCTTTTCTGTATGGCTATAAGTAACATAGTGTCAGAACTTGAAAGGGGATGCAAGCCTCAGTATGGTAAAGATTTGTGAGAGCTTTTTGTTTCGAAGACTGCAGTAGTCTTAGGATAGCTAAGGTGAATGGAACTTGCTCAGAAGTGTGAATGTGAAATAAAAGCTTGAGAAAGAAATATACTGCCAGGTATTTTTCCTCTTCTTCTCCATCAAGTCAAAATATTAATCTCTTTCAGTTTGTACTAAACCAAATTTCACGTTGTTTGATCAAAATTGATTCCTCAGTGGTGTCTTGAATTTGCAGGAATTTTCAGTTTCTTCACTATGTTCATGAGACCACGGGATATAAAGATATCTAATCTTGCTGTTTTACCACTGTTGGTTTAATTTGGAGAGGGAGGGGAGTGGTGTTGGTTTTGTTCTTTTTAAAGCTTGGGATATCTATTAGAAACAGTCAAATACCAGCAGAAGTAATTTGATGAATAATTTGTGTGACAAGCAGTGGCAAAGTTCCTTCGATGATTCATTCTCTCCGATTGCCTCACCTAAATCTTTGTAGTTGCTTTGCTTTCACTGCTCTGTCCTCATTTGTCTCTTTGCAATACTTTCTGTTGAAAGTGATGCAAATTGCTTTCCCCAGTCCTTTTCATCTTTCTCTCAGTGTGTGCATGAGAAACAGTGAAATATATCCTAATCTGAGTGGTTTTGAGCCTGTGGTGGGTAAGGCTTTTACAGCATGCACTCAGACCCCGCTCTGAGCCCTCTCAATTGAACATAGAAGGGGGAGCGTGAGATCCAGTTGTGCATTCTTTCAAACAAATGTCTCCCGTAAGCTGATGAAGCATTCAGCAGTGAATTGAGCTTTAAGAGTAGCCAGTTTTCTCCCACTGGAGTTGTAGAACCTCACTGCATGGATGATTAAAAATTTAGTATTCAGCCTAAAGTAGGTACTTTTCTGGAGCAGAGTTCTTGATTTCTGACACTTCTTCCTCTTCTTTTTTTTTTTTTTTTGTGTTTATGAAGTGCCTCAAAGCAGCAGAAGGAGCAAGGTCTTCTCAACAAGGCATGATCTGTGACCATTCTTTATAAAATAGTTTTGACTTCTTGTAACAGCCGTGTTGCTGTTCATTGAGACCCTTTATGCCTACTCATGAAGGAAACTGTTAAGAGTTTAGTCTTTATTCTCTTCCTTGTAGACTTACGCTTTTGATGTATGTTTTGTTGCTTTTTAATGTGTGTGATGGGTCTATGGTCAGGTCATACTATACCCATGCTGAGGAAAAAACTCTAGGTAGTCAAAGACACACCCCCTCCAATTTTTTAATCACCCTGAAGGCTAAGTCAGTTCTCCTAATGTCCTCGATTGAACAGTAATAGTAATACATCCTATAACAATAACCGTGTCTCAACTGTGTTAGAATACCTGTTGATTTGGGATGGCAGTTCTAAACAAAAAAAAAAAAAAGAAGGAAGCAGTTATGCAGAATGTTACATTTTCTTCCACTTTGATTTCATGGTTTTTTTCCAGATGAGAAGCTGGAAATTGATTCCAACTTTTTCCCCCAAATCTTGAATTAATACTGCCTCCCACTTTTCCCAAACCCATAATTTGTCCTGAAACAGTGAGGGCTAACATCAGATCTAATGCAGCTTCCTTTATTTAGTGGAGTAACATCTGGGATGCACTCCTTCCTGAATTTTATTTGCAATAAGTCATTGGGGAAACGCTAGTTTTTCGTTTGTTTATGGTTTATTTGTGAGCAGCCTGTTGCATTTTGTCACTATTAAGAGTAAGAATGCTGATGTAGGGGTCCTGATTCCTCTCCTATTCATTATTCATTTGTATTCCTAAGAAATAAATAGTTCAGTACTTGCTGCTTGCTATGAGCCATCACACTGCTGAAACTGTCAGATTGCAGTAAGCAAAACAAAAAGGTCACGAGCACTCCAGGTCTTTTAGCAACACTGCAGCAATCCTTCCTTACAATTGCATAAGCAGCAAATGCAAAACACTCAAGTTGCCTTTCTTATCTCAGCGCTGCGTGATCGTTATTGGCTTTCCACCATGTGGAGTTGTTCCACCCCAAGGGAGATTGAAATCCCACCTGAGAAGTTGTTCCTTCTTAAGCTGATGCATATGCCAGCTGTTTCATGTCGACTTTCTTTGAAGGTGTGACAGGCTGTGAAGGAACAACGAAGTGGCTGCTGACATCGCGTGCCATGGCTAGCAGGCTCTCTGCATCCTGGTGTTCACTCAGCAAATCAAGAGCATTAAATTAAGGCAGTAGCCCCCACATGCCATTTGACAGTAATGGTGTGTTAAACCCGCTGCTGTCTGTACTTTAGAGGGATTACTCATAAAATCTTTTTGAAAGGATGTTCCCTGATTCACCCTCAGCCAATTTTTTTCCTGACTCTGTGGGGATGCTTAGGTAAAGAGGGTATGCAGAAGGTTCTTGCTCTACCTTGTGACTGCTGTGAAGGGGCTGGAGATAAGCAATGCCTGAGATCTGGAGGAATGCAGTGATAGCACCTTCCATGTGCCTCTGGCATGAAGGAGGAACTGGGCCAAGAGGAGCAGCTTGCCCTTCTGATGTTTATGAGCATGACAGATATCTTGCTTCTTACTGCAGGTCTGTTACAGCTTTCTGTAAACGTTGTCTGCTATCAAAGAGAGCAGGCTAGCTAGACTTTGGGTCTGATCCAGTAGGGCAGTTTTTGTGTATCAGTGCACCTACCATTTAGTAATCTTTTCTAGGTATTGATAAATTACTTTCAGATTCTTTAGTTAAACTGGCTATAGCACAAAATCTTCAAGAAATGAGGCTGTGTTATAAGCTGTCAAGTTTGAATTTATTTCCTAAGCATTTTAAATACCTCAGAATTAAATATTTTAAATATCTGGACATGTTCGTTCACTTGCAGTGGTTGCTTTAGTCATTCTTTCTCTCCCAGACAACTCACTCAAAAATAATGACTCCTTTTAGAGGCACTGTGATTGGCAGGACTATTCCTAGTCTATAAAGTATTCTCTGATAGGTAATTTCCACCCATATTCTCTTTGCAGACATGAGATTGATAGGGTAGGTGCCAAACTGTCATGTTATAGCCTTTGGCAATTAAAATATAGTATGGTATTAATATTGGTTCTGGATAATTACTTATTTTCTGAGTAAAGCTTGACAGATAAAATCATGGAAGGTCTCCAGAAAATTGGTTTAAAAAGCTCTTCTTGTGCCACAGAAAGCAGAGGTTATATTTTGCAGGTAGGGCTATTTGGAAACCATTTGGTACCATTTAATGTAAGAGATGGTTGAGTGATTTGTGAAAAATAAGGATATCTGACAAATTCAGCCCATATTTCAGTTCATAAATCATTCATAAGCTGATCATGATTTCCACAATGCATTAATTATTCATAAACGCTCACTGAATAATTTCTGCAAACAAATTTCAGCCTATAGAGTACCTGTGAGTTGTTTTGTGTTTGCTATGCTTAGTGTGTGATCATGGTGTTTGGTTCTGCTTTCTTATTGCACGCAACTTTTAAGTTGGAGGGTAGTAGATAACATTGAAGGGTTCCCAAAGCAAATGGAATACTGTTTCTGTTTGAGATGGAGTAAAACCACCACAACCACCACAAGGTGGGTCTATTCTGTAAGTCCAAACTCCTAGTGTCAATCTGTTCTGCACAGATATTTTTTCAGGAAATGTGTTTATGCCCAACTAGCCCTCATTTCTTCCCTTTTTTTTTTCTTCTTTTCAGCTTTTTTTCATGTGCCTCCTCTGATGATTTCTTCTTTGTGAAGACTCTGATTCACCTGTCCTATGGGGAAGTAGGGTACTAGGTAAGGGAGAAGGGGTGAGAAGTATGAGATGGTAACAGGGAGATAAATAATAATAAAAGATCTCCTATAAATTAAATAAATTTCAGAAGTCTCCAATAAGAGGGTTTGAGCTAATGTAAGGAAATCCTTGCTCTTTTTAGGACAAACAAGAGGCTAACATGTGAGTATCCTGTTGGCCAGAGGCAGAAGGTTAGTGAGACTCATTTGATCCCTCTGCTCTAAGCAGCACTCTAGTGGGCTTTGGAGAGAAAGTTTTGCTTCTGTCTCTGCCACTGTTATGCAATAGGACCTCAAGAAAATCATTAAACGGTTTTCCTGTGCTCCCTTCCTCAACTGCTTCCTTAAATCAGACTGTGCACTACTTACACAAGGGACTGATTGCGGCTGAGCTGTATAGACGACGGGGCCTTGGAGGCGTGGGAGGGATGCTGCAGACAGTGGCATTGGAGTGTCCTGCCTATGGGTCCTTCTAGAACAGCTGTGTGGTGTAACCTCTGTACCTCCTGAGTAATGCTCCTTTAATTGTTTTCTTTTTTTCCTCACCATCTTAATATGAAGTGTGCTTACTCACAGGCTATCAATCATTTTAGGCGTTTCAAGCTGGTTTCCTTCCTTTATGTCTTGCCTTGCATGTTTTTAATAATGGAAAACCTCCAAATAAAATGCAGGTACCATTCCTTAATTGAGGGTTATGAGATAAATGGCTTCTGATCTTCAGTCTAATTCCATTAGCCTGTAGAAAAAGAAAAATGGAGACAAATTCTTGGTTTTCTCTTCATTAGAGTAGATGAATTATAAGAAGGACTTGATAAGTTACTCCTTAAGCAGCTGTAGAGATGTAAATTTTGAGACACAGACCTTTTTCTCAGTAGTTTGGGCTAACAAACTGTTAACTTTGGTCTGCCTTGAGGCGATACTGAACTATTTTATTAGGAGGGAAAGTAGAATATGGTTTAAAATGGCTATTTACTTCTGTAAGTCTAATGTCCCAGGTTTCTTGTTATTGTGGGCATTAGGTGTCTCATGCACCAGGCATCTGGAGCAATAAGAAAACCCTGTCTTTTGTGTATAGGTGCATAGGTACATGTGGAAGAATCCTGGAGTTACTAATATGCATCTTTTTAATGAGAAAGTCACAAACATCCCAATTCCTATTTGGAAAGCAGTAAATATTGAGGTTGTCTGATATTTGTGCAACTGCACCATCCAGAAGCTCTAAGAAAGTTTAAAAACAGCTTCACACTTAACACTAAAATGTCATTTCTAAAAACATGGACACTGAGTATAGCTCATGAGAATATCTGAGGCACTGGCTATTAGAGATTATATTTGGTGCTGGAGTTAAATTGGAGAGAAAGGATGCAGGCTCACATTCCTGAGATATGTGATGTTCAAGTTGCATTCCTCGGCCAGTGTCTGTTTCTTTGTAGTGTTTGCAATGCTAAGAGTTGGGAAAACTTGTTCAGGAGGTCTGGGTGTCTCAGACCTACCAGGTTTAAAGTTGGAGACTTTCAGCTACTAGGTAAAGGTGTCATTTTGTAATGACAATACCTACTTGGTGTCAGACACAACATGGTGACCTGTATCATCATTGCATCAGACAGCAGCTTTTTCAGGGCTGTTTAGAAGCAGTTCCCTTCTTTACACCCACTGGTTCCTCGCTGGGAAGGAGGGTAGAAATGAGCATCCCCATTGCCATGATTGGATGTTAGCCCGGTTTCTGAATTAAAAGCATATCCCATATGTGAGTTTAGGCACTGAACCTTGGCATTTGGACTTCAGTCACAATTCCTTGAATCCAGACGGCTCTCAACAATTTGGGAAAATTTAACTGAAGATCTAATTCTGGATTCAAATTGCACTGCCTATTGCATGCTCTTACAAGCTTTGCCAGTCCCTGAGCCACAGAGATGAAGCTGTGTTTTCCAAATAAGATGTAACCAGTTGTTCTGCTGGAGGGAGTTTAGATAGTTCTGAGAAACGTTTTTGTCATGCCTGGGAGTAACCCTTCCAAGGTAGGAACAGAGCACACTGCGCGCGGAATGTTTACCGTGATGACGTTTCTATTCTGCTTCCAAATAATAGGGTTGATTTTAACTGGAGTGTTAGCCCAGTTTGAAGGACTTCTGAACTGGGAAGGAAGAAAAGGGCAGGTTGCTCTCTTTTTTGCTGTCCAAACTAGGGCTTCCTAAAGCCTCACCATCACTGTAATGCAATGAAAAAGGTACTATCATTTGTAGTACTGATCTTGTTTGAAACAAACAAAAAGAAAATAAAGCATCTGTATGAAAATGCTCATCTTTTACCAAGGCATCAGTTCACTTTCAATGCTTTAATATGTACCACTAATAATGATTACAGTTGAAGAGATGCTATGATGCCATATGCCCTTTTATTGGTCTCTAGGGAGTATTTACAAGTACACAGATATAAATGTAAGTTATTGCTATGATAATCAAACCATGTGTGTCATATGGCACATAGAAATGATATACTATTTAATAAAAAACTTGCTTTCTTTAATTAAGCAACATTTCACTTAAAAGCATGTATAGGCATTTATTGTCTATGTAAGATTAAATAAATACACATCAAGAAAGGGCCAAATTCTATAAGCAGTAGCTGAAGAACGCTTGATCAGATCTCAAGGCCCCAAGAGAAGGTATTGCTTTTTATGTCTGCTCACATATTGTGCTTAAATTATCATCTTTCTTTTCTGTCTCCGCTTTACTGGGTACTAATCAGCTATGTAATTGAATTGGCAACACTTTCATTGCTTAGGTTATCAGTCCATATTTTTTACTAAATTCAGCCATCCTTATGTCTACAAAACCTGTATGAGTTTTTGAGTGGAGAAACTCAAAGCTGGAGGTTTTTGATCACTCTGTAAATAAGAGACAGTGGAATGAGTTTGATTTCTTTGTGTTCTTGCTCTAGATCTTCTTTTTGGCAGACTTGGCTTAAAGTTTATAGATGGCTTATTGAGAACACATGTTTCTAAAGGATTTCAGTGAAAGGAAAAAAAAAATGCTGTCACTGTACTGTCCTTCTTGTTCAAGAAGGTATCCATGGAGAATGTGTCCTTTTGGCTTTGCCAAATTTGATCAGTCTAAGACACTTGGGGAATTTACATCCTCCCAGTGAAAGGATAAGTGTTTCCACAGCTGATAAGATAATCTTTTTGGAGGTAGCAGGAGCAGTACACCTACCTCCCCTAGGCCAGAATATCCTCCTTAAACCAAGAAATCCCTATGAGGGAGAATTAGGTCCTAATCCTAGAAAGGGAAGAAGGGATTATGTGGCTAAAAATTAGGTTCTGATTATGTATAAGCTGAATAAAGTAATAATCATTTAATTGACACCAATACCAAAAATTTCAGAAAACAACCCAGGTGCCAGGTCCTGCTGCATCTAGTTGATGGAAGGGCTCTCACCCACTCGGAAACGGCATCAAGCTCCAAATAACTCCAGCATTTCAGCTACTGTTTGTTTGGGGGTTTGTGATCTTTCTTTTCTCTACTCCTGACAACCTAGCTGTCAGGAAACTAACCTGCTATTTAATCTAATGATATGTTTATGTTTATTAATCAATTTGAATATATATCTCTTCCTCAATGTGACATTCTTCCCCCTTGTCTCCTCCCCCAGATCTAAGCTGGAAGCATTCAAAGTGATGAGCATCTTTCTTTTTTCACTTGAGAAAGTGGCTCAGAAGTTACAGCACTTCAAAGAGATTGTTATCTCTCCATAGCTATTGTATAATTAAACAGCCACCTCCTCATACCAATGTACATTCTCCTTGATCTTTAAGAATGAAAACAAAAAGAGGCATCTCCTATGTTAGACTCATCTAAAAGACGAGCATTAGCTTTTCACCTTGCTGCTGTAAACTGTCTGGGCTTCAGAAAGAAGCTGAATTAGGGCAAAAAGACTTGCATGCTGCCATAGAAAACTGCTAATATGATCTCTCTCAATTGATTAAATTGTGTGGATGTGTGATTAATGATAGCTTGTTCAAATGTGACCTTTTAAATACAGGACAGGATGTGTGCAATGACTTGCAAGATTTAATGTAGAGTTTTAAGCTATGGACAAGGGGACACTTTGATTGTCCATTTTGCTCAGCATGTCTCAAATAGATTTTGGCTCATAGCAAATTAGGTAGAGCTAGATGAAATGGGAGCCACCTCCGGCTGAATTATCCAACTTAAAACAGCTTTAGCAGGCTATTTTTAGATTTAAATATTCCTGCTTCATGGTGGGAGATGCCAAAGTTAATCTGCTTATAAAGATTCAGACTTCTAGAGTTTCCACATGGGGTCTGTTGAAGAAGAAAATAGATTTTCTGTTTTAGAGTTTTAAACAAATATATCTTTGGATTTTTAATTTAGCTGGAGGAAGCAAATTGCTATACAGAATCATATTTCGGTATGGTAGATAAATCCTTACTGAGGCAAATTTTCAAGCATACAAACTTACGTGTCACTGATTTTGATGAAGCTACAGGATTTCTGCCATCAGCTAAAGAATTTGCTTCTGGAATCAGTAATTGTGGGATGGGGATGGGATGGGGGGGACATGATCACACAGGATGATATGGCAACAGACATTCCTTATTTTCAGCTGTTTCCACGGGAGAAAACAGATTATCTCTTCTATTATTTTGAATGACTGTAGACTGTACAGAACTGTAAAAGTCAAGTCGAATGAGACAGGTGACAGCATTTTTACTTTGTTTCAGGCTCGCTGCAGAAGAGGTAATGAAAGCATCTTCTAAAAGCTAGTTCATGTTTGAACTCGGTCCTTGTTATATATAACATCATGGTAACTGTTAGTGTTGCTATCTGTGGTAGAGGACTGGATGTGCAAATAGCTTTTCCCATAGTCTGCAACTAAATGTTACTGGCCTGGCTGCAATCCCAGCTGGCTGGTTAAAGAAATGTGTCAGGCAATCGCAGCAATATAGACATCAGTGGTGTGTTTGGAATTAAAGCTTGCTCTGAGCTCTTGATTCCTTTGCTCTCCTTAAAGATTTCCAGCACAGTGCAACGTGGATAACTCTCTTTAGCACAAAGAACCTGTCTAAGGAAGCGTCTGAAGGATGATATCAGATGAGTTTTCTCTAAGGAAAATATTTGTCTTTAAATCTTTGCCACTCTAATTAGGCCCATGTACCCACATTTCATGTCTGTGTGAGCTGTAATTGCTAACGTTTGCACAGAGGAGCAAACGAGGAGCTGCCGTGGCTGCTTTGTGAAGCGCAAGCAAGCAGAATTCGGCAGTGAGAGCCAGTCAGTTTAATGACCGACTGGTTCTTGTGAGAAGGGTGCAGCTCTGCTGCATTTGGACACTGCCTCAAACAAACACGCCGCCTTTTCTAATCTCTGCAGGGATTAGACTGCTTTGTGGCAGCACTGCCACAGAGAGAAGCTTGGGGAAGGGCTGTGTTTGAGGGAGGAACAGCAGCCATGGGGCAGAGGTGTCTTCGCTTCCCTCCCAGGCCACGGCACAGTTATTAAAAGCACGAGGCTAGGCTAGCGACTTAGGGTAACGGTTACAGGAATGAAGGAGGGAGAAGGAGTTGTAGCTGGCTGGGTAGAGGAGTACCAGTTAATTTCTTGGCTCTGATCCCACTGTGCCCCAGTCCTGCTGCACAGCAGGCAGGTGTGGGCGTGCTGGAATTGTCTTATCCCCCGTTTTCTTCTTCCCTCGAGGCAGTAGGAGCTGCTTGCTAATATGCCTGTGGCAGGGAGGATGGTTCCTAACTCATTATGCTGTGGATCTAAGCACAAAGGAGAATGCTTCATTTCCTCTGTTTGTGGGTATGCTTGTTCTGGATGAACAGACTGAGATGATTCTCTGCACCGAGAACGGTACGTGGGAGGTGCGTGTGCGTCTGTCTCCAGGCAATTGCTACCTTGCTCCTGGAACTGTTCTTCTGGCCTGATTTCTCACCTCGCATGGCGATCAGTGTATGTCGAGACATTGTTTCAGAGGTTGAATTATACTACTCAAATGTTACTGATGTGTTAAGCTGGTGTGAAATCTGAGCCTAACTACTCCCTGGGAGTAAGGAGCTGAATGCTTCTGTCCAACAGAAGCAGTCACTGTGTACAAATCCAGTAGAGAGTCTGAGACTTCAGCACAGACATCTCTGTCCTCAGGTGAGGTACCTGGTACTTGAATGGCTTCTGGTGAACTAAACCCACAAGTCTATTGGATCAGCTTTTATTTACCAGATTTGAAATGGAGTTTATTCTCTGAGGTTATCACTGTCACTCATTATTAAAGGTTTAATTATTGTTGATTCTTTATTATTGGTTTAGACCTCAAAAATGTTAGCTGTGTAAAAATACAGGCTTTAATTAATTGAGTTAACTTTTCCAGTATATATCGGTCCTATTCCTTCCCACATATGTATCCAGAAGGGCAGAATAAAAGTGACATATGGTAAAAGGAAGCAGAATTTCTAAGCTCAGGTCATTAAAGTGGTAATAATAAAGGCTTTGCCAAATGGCAAATACCACCAGTTTACTCCAAACTGTCTTGATCAACACTCAATTCATTTTTATTGTTGATAGTGTTAATTATTTTTTGACGGGGGGTGGGAAAGTCTGTATAAATTAAATTCATAGCGTGGTTGTTAAATTGTAAATAACTGAAACTGCTAAAGCTTTTCCTCTAATAAAATTGTAATTGGCCTTTTAAAGCAACTACACTAATAAATTCCCCTTCTCCCTCCTCCTCCTCGTACTCAACAAAGCAGAAATCCTTTGCAGCCATAAATCAGCATCATTCCTTTAGTCCTGAGAAGTTCTGCTGGCCTGTGCATGCTGAGAATCTGTCCCAAAGCAGCGCTGAGGCAAGGGAAGAGCAGCATCACCTACAAGGTATTTGTGTATAGGATTGTTACTCTGGCTGAAGTCAATGCTTCGCCACTTGCAGAGGAGCAGAACAGGGCATTGAAATTATTTATACTCTTGAGATGTTTTATACACTAATAGAAGTTTGGAGTAAAAACACCCCCACAGTTCCATTTTTTGCAGTTGCTGCTAGTTAGGTATTAAACTGGATTAATGACACGTTAAATGAACGTTAGCAGTAACGCACCAGCTCTCAGCACGTCCTACGTGCCTATGTGTTGCCAGCTTTTGTAGCACTGCTGTACCTTCTGGTCCACGGTGTGCCTGATCTTAACAGTGTGAGGGTAAGATTGGGCAAAAACCTGGATTCACCCTGTTTTAGTCCCACAGCTTGAATCAGCAGAACTACATGTCTCAGCTGCCTAGGCACCTGCTGTGGAAGGACAAGACTCTCTAAAGGCTGCGTGCTCTTAGGAATGATATGAATGATTGGGCCAGCCTGCTTGGGCACTGTGTGGTGAGG
Source organism: Heliornis fulica (assembly GCA_013399135.1). Lineage (NCBI taxonomy): Eukaryota > Metazoa > Chordata > Aves > Gruiformes > Heliornithidae > Heliornis > Heliornis fulica. Next base: position 582,072 of record VXBZ01008474.1, on the reverse strand, counting down.
CAGAGATGAATGGAGTTCTTACAAACCCTGAATGGCCTGAGACTGTAGGAATAGCCTGTCCTTCACAGTGATCTTAGAGACTGTTCTGATGTTTTGTTCTTATTGCCTATGCCATTTCTGATAGCAGCGTTGCCTAGAGATCATTTATTTCTTAAAGTTACCTCCAAGTAATGCTTTGTGCACAAGAGTTCTTCAGGTTTCTGCTTACTACTGTCAATATGTTTCTGGGTGTTAGATGTGAAGCTTCTCTTGGTGGTCAGTGTATTTCCAGGTTGCTTCACCTACAGATTCTACATTAAGCATTGAGGCTTGCACATGTAATCTTTACAGTTTTTCTTGTGTACAGAAGGTTTTATACATGGTAGTACACATTTCCAGATGCACTGGTCCCATTTTCTTGGGTTTTTGCCTGCAGATTCAGTGCACCTTTACTTTCACGCAGCACGTAAGTGATACTCTGGCAGCAATTTGCCCTGTGTGGGAGTTTGGCACATGCCCCAGGGTGGAGTACTGTCCTGGAATGTCACTCTGGGTGCTGGGTTCTGTAAGCTCGTATCCATGTTCACCATGGGATGTGGAATGGGGCTCTTCCCCTTATTGCCAGCAGCACCCCAGCTTTTTAGTCCCTTTGAAGCCTAGAGAAAGGAAGCCACCCATGATGACATTTAATGGTTCTGTTGCAGTGTCCCAAATTGTACTTGAGAGCTGTTGCTCCTGTTACAGACATGGGAGTGTGTACACACACCAGAAATTGGCCCTTACATGTCAGATTGCCAGAAACCTGCTCTGGTGACTAATTATGCTGAGCCAGCAGGGTGGATTGCTGGTTCCCTCTAAATAGCATGTAATCTAGTCTCAACCTGTTAAGTGTACGACGATTAACATTTTCCCCAAGTATTTCATTCTGACAGTAGGATAAACAAAAGCACTTCTATGCATCTGTCTTTGCTGAATTTATTGGAATGCAGATATGAATCATTCTTTATTGCAGAATACAGTGCAGTCAGGTCCTAGTACTAAAACATCAGTGCTAATTAGCTGGAAATAAAATTGTCAAAAATACTTGATCCTAATTAGGGTCTTTTAATGTTTATACACGGTGGGCTTCATCTTCTTCCCAATACTGTGTAAATCTGGAATACTTTCACTGACTCCAGTCAAGACTCAATATTCATGTAAATAGGATGTTAACTTTATGGCTTGTTCTTATGGTTATTATATGCTGTTAGCTAAATAAGAGAGCTGTTCAAACTTTACATTAAGTAAAGTCAGTCCACGTGTTTCCTTCTGCATATCTAAAGCATTGAAGTTTTAGCAGCTATGCAGTTCCAGAAGTATTGGTCTCACTATACTCTGAAAAATAACTACATGTACTTCATTTTGTATACAAATCTGCATAGATAATCAACTGACTCCATTTTATATTAGCTGAAATTTTGATTCATATGACTGAAGTATTAGAGTTGATCTGCATAGCAAATGGTACTGAGTTATAGGTGTTTAAAGTTATCCACGTCCTCAGAGGTTTCCCCACATAGTTCACTTTGCTATTCTACCTCATTCCTTTTGAAATCAATTATCTGTCTTTTTCTTAAATGCAGATCAGCTAATTCTCAATGTAATTCCTCAGCTCTTCCTTCTCCATGTTCATCAAAACACTCGGTCCTATAATACTGTCTCAGCTTTGCACTTCCATTCCAAGACTTTTCCAGAATGTCCTTTTGATGGTTAGGAACAAAAATTGGATTGAACAAGGTATTGAAACGGTTTTGAATTTAGTATTTCACTCCATTTCTTCTTAATTGAGACAAAGTTTAGACTTGTATCTGAACCTCATTGAACTTTGAAGTATGTCTCATTTAGTGAACTTGCAAGATCTCATCCTTGGTAAGCAGAAATCTTTAATCCTGAGTTGCCTCTCAGTGACTCCTTGTGATCTGCCCAGGACCCCAGAGACACTTCTGCAACTCCTCCAGTCCAGACCTTCTGCACTGTAGGCTGTTCTGTCTAAGATCCATGCCCTATACTTGATAAGTGCAAAGGCAAAAAAAAAAGTATATATTCTTTGTTTTTCTGAAATGAAAGTGAACTTAAAAAATCATAACTGTTTTTTAAGTTAAATTTGAATGCAGTTATGCCAAAACAATATGGTTGCAAACTGTTTATGTTTGCAGCTATATAAGTAAAAGCTAAAGTAGTATTTTTTTTGTTACAGTACATAATTGGCATGGTGCTTTTCTTCTTTATAAATCACTTAAGGTGATTTTATTAATATATTTATAAATTTGTTTAAACTTTTTGGATAATTCTGTAGCTAATTCTTGAGCTGTTACTAAGTTAATAAACAATTTATTTTAAAGATTTTCAATGCAGAATTCAGGGACTTACCAGTACCTGGTTCCTGGGTTTTTGACTAACTTTTGGCTCTTGCTTCCTCATGGTCAGTAGGAGGAGCATTGGGTCACTTTGTTGGGACTTTAAGGACAGTTAAGGAAGAAAAGAAATATGACTAACTTCATTTGGGCTGATTTAGCAGTGCAAATTTAGTTTCTTGTATGACCATCCCGCTTTGTATCTTGCTGTCTGAGAGTATTCTCTAATGCTTAGCCCAGACTGGGACAGGTCTGAACTAATCCCAGAGCAGGGTGAATGTTACCTCAGTTACCTCAGAGCTGACCTCTTCAGTAAGAATAGAAACTGCTTTTCTGTTTAGTTGAGAATTAAACTGGAGAGGTCTTGTGAAGAAATGTATCCTTTATTTTCCACGTAGGCCCTGAATGTCTACCCAGATGAAGCTGTTTCCTCATGCCAACCTCCCTTGCTCTTCTGCTTTACGGGGACTTGCAGCTGGTTCTGTCTTGCTGCAGCCCATTAGCACAATCTGGAGAGGCCATTTAGGGAGTGCACAGATCTGCAGTGACACATACATTTGTGTTGGATGAAATATGGCCCTATAAATGGAGAGATTGCATTTATCACCTGTCTGAGGAGGCTGAGTTAGAAACAAATGAGATGCTGTTTGGTGTGCTTTGGGTTGTATCTCATTTCATTCCAGAAACTCCAACTCAGTCAATTGTGCTGTATTTAAGATGACTGTAATGAGGGATGTAATGTCTCTGTGAATTACCTGAAAATCTTTTAAAAGCTCTGTCACTAGTCTTTCCCTTGAGATTAAAGACTGATCTTGAGTATTTGCCATCTAGGAATCTACCTAATTACCTGAGGTTATATGCTGGTCAGCGAGAGATACTTTGTGAAGGGCAGAGGAATTGTTCTAGTATTTGGGAACTCAATAATTGGGCACATCATTCCCCTGGAGATTGATTTGAGGAGAAGAGCTAGGAAAGTCCTGAACTCCTAACAGGAAACTCATATTTCATGAGACAAGTCATCTTCATCCCTGGGACTTTCCCACGAAGTGACCAGGGTCACCTGAGGACTTCAGACTGGACAGAAGGTGGTGTTCAAAGCACGGATTCCCGTGTCCAAGAACGCCTGTGGCTGTTCATAGATCCAAAAGTATTTTCTTTAGTTATGAAGCAAATTTTCTATTGTAGTTGAGTGAGTAAAAAGCAGAAGGATGCTATCAGCCCTTCCCCTCACTGAGACACTCGTGCACTACTGCAGCAGCTCTGCAGACACTTCAATGCTTTCATTGCCTTTCCCAGGTTGCACTGGACTCTACTCCCAGACAGGCTCCCAAATATTCTTTGGAGTATCTTAATTTGAAAAACATATTTTCTCCTATGGAGCAAGTACTTCTGTCAGAAAGGGTTTGTTTCTCTCACTGAGCTGTTTTTCAATTTGTCCTGTGAAGCCAGCAGTGTAGTGTAGAAGCACAATTCTTGGATCATACTCTACTAACAAAGTCTTTTTCCCTGACCAGCTTAAGCCAGCATTAATATGGATATTTCAAGCATGGATCACCCAGTTTCTGTCTATCTCTGGGCCAGCAGCTCTTCAGGTTGACCTTGAAATAGAGACAGTTAAAGTGCTTTATGTGCAGTAGCACTAGGAAGCCTTTAAAACTCAGTGGCTTGGATCTGGCTTGCAGCTTGTTGGTAACTGCCTGCACTTGCAGGCAGGGCTGATCTGAAGGCACACCTTGCTTATGCTTGTGTAGCCAACATTACCAGGAACATTATTATTCTGCATGGTTTTTTCCCACTGATGAAGACATTTTTCATTAGAAACTCTCAGTGCTAAGCAAGAGCAGCAAGGGAAGTCTACAGTGGAAACCAAAATCTAGGCTTTATTCAGAGAGTAAAATCCTAGTGCTGTTGAACCTGGAGGTAGAATACATTGTTGGTGCAAGGTGCTCGTGTTCATAGAGCTCAAATCCAGGGCAAATGCAGTGCAGACTTGGGAAAGGGTGGTGATCTAAATTCCTTCACACATGATGTAAGCTTAAATTGGGTCCCTAGATATATAGTTCAATAATAAATATGTAATAAACTACTGAAATTTTAAAAGTTTTCCTTGGAAAGGTATAAAATATGCAAAGTGTTTTTTGAGAGACTGAAATAGATTCTTCAGTCATGTTTACCCAGTAGATCATACATGTTTAGTAAGAATTTTAAATCCTTTATTAGGGTTACCCAGAAGAGTTATGTTGCTCTAGCAGCTAAATCAATGTTTAGGCAGGTTTAAGCTACTTATATTTTTTCCAAAGCATTCTGGAATGGCTTATTGTGCTTTAATCTATCCTAAAAGAACTCATTGAGACTCTGAAGAAATATTATGACACTTGGCTGACAAGGTAACTCCATCTAGACAGCAACATGAGGAAAAGCTGAAAAGACAAGGATTACTTGACTCTGGAGAAAAGAGTAAAGAACATTCTTCTACATAGGTCCCTTCGATAGCTCAGCTGGTAGAGCGGAGGACTGTAGAGGCTGTGCCCCGCGGGAATCCTTAGGTCGCTGGTTCGATTCCGGCTCGAAGGAGACGCATAAATTTTGCTCGTACTGTGTCCAGTGCTGGAAACCCCAACACAAGAAGGACATGGACCAGTTGGAGAGGGTCCAGAGGAGGGCCACAGAGATGATAAAGGGACTGGAGCACCTTTCCTACGAGGACAGGCTGAGAGAGTTGGGGCTGTTCAGCCTGGAGAAGAGGAGGCTCTGGGGAGACCTTAGAGCGCTCTGCCAGTACCACAAGGGGGCCTACAAGAAAGATGGGGAGAGGCTGTTCAGTAGGGCCTGTTGTGACAGGACAACGGGTGATAAAGGGTTTAAAATAGAGGGAGGGAGATTCAGATTGGATATTAGAAAAAAGTTCTTTACTGTAAGATTGGTGGAGCACTGGAACAGGTTACCCAGGGAGGTGGTGTATGTCCCATCCCTGGAGAAGTTCAAGGCCAGGTTGGATGAGGCCCTGAGCAACCTGATCTAGTTGGGGGTGTCCCTGCTTCTTGCAGGGGGGTTGAACTAGATGACCTCTGGGAGTCCCTTCTAACTCTAATCATTCTATGATTCTATATTTCCATGACTCTGAGCTGAAAGCGATGAATAGAAAGGGTTAAGGGTTGCAGATTTTGATGCTTTTACACCACAACCTAAGGCCATGAGTATTACCAATGTGTGATGTTAATTTAAGTACTTTTTATCTGTTGCACACAGAAGTACTTTATATAGCATTGAGAAAATAGGCAGTTGCTTGATGTTTTCTGCTCAGTAATATCATGCTTCTAGAAAGTAGCTGTTTATCAAGCCTTGGTTTTATTTTTAAGCTAAAAATACCCCTATATTTAAAACATGGTTGTAATAAAAAAACTTTCCATCTCAACATGGCAAGTACATATGGTAAAAAGGAATTGATTTTCAGTCTGAATTGCCTTCACCTGTATTGCACACACAGAGGACTGTGTGGGTTTCTTAGCTGCCTGCCAGGTTAAACCACAGCAACTGGAACTGAGGTTTTTGTTTCGATCATTGAAATATTCCCACTTCTTTGTGGAAGTATCACTCTCCTATCCTGTGTTTTAGGGTGAAATAGAATGGTCAAGTTAATGATTAGAATTTTATTTCTAGCATGGGAAATAATGTGTTGGGGTTTTTTTGTTTGGTTTGTTGGGTTTTTTTTTTGGCCATCATGTAAACATCCTGGTGCACAGGAACCAACCAGAGAAATACTTAAGACACTTTTCTGATTTATAAATACAGTGATATTTGCAGTGTGTGACTGCCCAAAGTAGCTACTCATCTGAGCAAGGATGTGAGTTGTAAGGTTCAACATCAAGAATAAACAAAATGGGAAAACTGGCAGTCAAGGAAGTGGCCATAGACTGAATCTTCTGAAGTAGTTTTTTCATGCACTATTCACCTTAAATCTTCAATTCATCTTTCTGTATCAGATGGCAGTTTTTGTTTTGGAAAGCTGCTTCCATGGTGACCATGAGCCAGCAATGTGCCCTTGTTGGCCAAGAAGGCCAATGGCATTCTGGGGTGTATTAGAAGAGAGGTCCTCCTCCCCCTCTACTCTGCCCTGGTGAGACCACACCTGGAGTATTGTGTCCAGTTCTGGGCTCTTCAGTTCCAGAAGGACATAGAACTCCTTGAAAGAGAGTCCAGCGCAGGACCACCAAGATGATTAAGGAAGTGGAACATCTTCCTTCTGAGGATAGGCTGAGGGAACTGGGTCTCTTTAGCTTGGAGAAGAGGAGACCGAGGGGTGACCTCATTAACCTTTATAAATATGTAAAGGATGAGTATCAGGAGGATGGATCCAGGCTCTTCTCAGTGATGGCCAGTGATAGCAGAAGGGGAAATGGTTCCAAACTGGAACATAGAAAGTTCCATCTTAATATAAGGAGGAAATTTTTCCCTGTGAGGGTGACAGATTACTGGAACAGGCTTCCCAGAGAGGTTGTGGAGTCTCCTTCTCTGGAGACATTCAAGACCAATCTGGGCATGTCCTTATGTGATCTCCTCTAGATGATCCTGCTTGGGCAGGGAGTGTGGACTGGATAGTCTTTCGAGGTCTCTTCCAGCTCCTTGTATTCTGTGATTCCTGTCGATGAGTTTTGTGTGGCGATGAAGGTCACCAAAGGCAAATTAGCAGTTACATGATATGGTATCTGAAATACTGGCATGGTTTCCCTACTCCAAACAAAGGGGAATTTTGAAGCCCACTGTTGCTGTGCCAACAATGAGAACCATGTCAGCAGATCGAAATCCAAAGTTGGGAATTTTTTCGGACTTCAAGACTCAGGTTGCATGCAAAGGTGGGCCTGTATCAAAACACAGTAGAAAAATGTATTTAATTCTGGTGTAGATCAAATATATTGCATGCCCCTGTACTGGTGATGGACTTTATGAAATACAATGCAAAGTCTTGTATCTGAGTTGGACCCGAGAGTTGTACTATTTACTCAAGTAGTGTCAGTTTTGTCAGTGTACTCATAGGCAGTTTGGTGGCTCTAGATACACACAAAATGTAAATGTGGTTTTATGCCTTTACTCAGAAGTGGAGTTGAGAGAAGAGAGCTTGCTCTCTTCAACAGATGGGTTTTATATTCAGTTCAGAGAGAACAAATGTCCTCCTCTATGGAATATTGCCAGTTTGAATCCTGATGAAAGGATTAGTGTCTTTGGATCTGGGCCCTGGAAATGGCTGATTTAATATTATGTCATTTACCATTTATCTTGGCAGCTGATGTTTTACCAGTGCACCATGTGTTTATATAGAGGGTTATCCAAAGAGAAGAGTAAATGGAACAAGGGGACACCCATGACTTGTGTAGGTCATGTTGTTGTAGTAATGTGCTCCGTGTGCCAAACTGGACAACTACTTACCCTAAAAACTCTGTCTGTCATCAGCTCATGTTTCAGTTTCTCTATAGTGTATTTGGACTTTGTTTTAGGCCAATTTTTTTTTTTTTTTTAAGTAGCTATTAGTAATTTCAACAACCTTTACTATCACTGTTTCACCAGACTTTGGGCAATATGTTTTGGGAGCTGGAGGCCATATCCAGTAGCACCTTCATGTACAAAGTCTTCTGAGGGGAGCATGTTGCTTTTTAAAAGACCACATGGTTAACATCTGAAGACACTGAACAAGAGATAAGAACTCAATGGCTATGATATCTTGCGGTCTGACTTTTGACAGCTTTGCTCTTTATCTCCAACCAAGGAATTACTATTGTTTATTCCTTTCTCAAAGAGATTCAAATGGACTGAAAATAGGCAGAGGATGGGTGCTGCAGAGTCTATCCCTGTATGGTGTTTCTTCATCCGCTGTCATGAGCTCAAAAGTGCTGCTTCTGCTACCTTTAGTAGCAGAACACCACCATGTGTTAAGTCCTACATGAGTGATGCCTACAACATATTAGGCTGCTGAGAAAACATTACAACCGAAGTACAGTCCCAGAAGCTCCCTCTGATCTTATCAGATGAACTATGCTAAATGTAAGGGGCAACTGAAATTGTATTCATGCCTTTCACTGTAGCACTTTTTCAGGATATATGTCACAGGAAATCCTAGATTTGGCATTGCTTTATTAGAAGGCATTGGACTTTCCCCATCTAAAGGTACTGTACTGGGATGTTACTGTTAACTGTGCATTGACACAGTGTATTGTATGAGTGATCCAAGTTTTAATGGCTTTATACTCTCCATCAACATGATGTATCATAATTGCTTTTTTGGACTAGTTACAAGCTGAGTATAAATATTTAGTATTAATGAATTCAGGTTTATTATGTGCAAGTGTATCTGCAGTGCAGCAAATATGCATCCATCCATGAAGTATCTTAGCATACTCAGGGCAGGACTTCCCCCTTTCTTTATCTTCCTCTTCTCCCTGCTTATCTGCCCCCCTGAAAAGTAGAATAACTTGTCTCTTTTTCTTCAGTTGTTACCAGTCCCCTCAGCCTTTGCACTTCCCCACATCTACTGGACACACTTTTGCACACTATGTTTCTGTCTATCATGTCTTTTGTTATGAGCCAAATAGTTTATTGGCCAAATAGTCACATCCATCCACAGGTCGTTGGCTGAGGGCTGTATAGCACCAGCTACATGAGGTATTTCATTTTATCCTTTTTGTGTGTGTGTGTGTACATATGTATATATATGTTGCATTTTACATATCATCAGACTTCTGTTCCTTCTGCCAATGTTTTGGGGAACTTTGTAAAGCAGTGTGGGAAGGAATGAAATGACAGCTGCGGGTAAGCTAAGAGCACATTTTCCCCTTGTTTTCCAGGTCTGAGGCCTCACACGACCCCCTTCTGCACTCTCAGGCCAAAGACTGGCCCTCTCCTGAGAGGCTGCTATAGTCAGCCAGTCAAAATAGCGAGTTGGGAGGGAGTCCTCATGTGTTAATAGTTTCTTCATAAATTAAAGTGATCTGTGGTGGTTTGAGATGCACCCCTCTCTAAAGGCTCAGGAGCCACATTCTGCCATGCTGCACTGTATCCAGACCAGCATTTGTGTGCATTTCAGAGATGGAGTTCTAATCATGCAGAGAGGAGCAGAAGCATTACAGAGGGAAAGGCTGACTCTAGGTTTGAGATTGCTGCCTGGGAATTATGGAGTGTGGCTCTAGCTTTTTCCTCTGCTGTATATTCTGCACCATCTGTCAAACTTTGAAATGAGGCAATGGCCTCTATTCCACAAAGCCAGGTGAAGGATTAGGAGATGCACAGATACTGTAATTGTGACACTATATAACTATAGAATACAGCGATATAGACTGGACCCCACTTTCTCAGTGGGTCTTCTGAAGTCCCTGCCATCCTCCTGCCATGTGGCTCCATCTGTAGGTCTAGATCCTCTTTGTCTAAACAAACTGCATCATCTGTGTAGACTCAAGGGTGGCCCCTTCTTTCCTCAGTACTCCTCATGTTCTCCTTTCCCTTTGTCCCTAGATTAACTGTTGTAAAGCATCAGAAGCACAGCATACAGCTGGCTACAGCTGTGGTGGTGCTGGCCTTTCTCACAGAAGTTCCCACAGTGAATAATGTGGTGTGTTCAGGGTGATTGGTGGCCCTGCAGCACAGTGGCCGTACAGAAAGGAGAAGAGACTGAAAAATGAGACTAAAATCAAAGGCTGAGAGAAACAAGAGAGCAGTGGATACTTCTTACTTGCTCCCTTCCCACATTCTGTAAATGGATTGAACAGATGACAGTTTCTATTTATAAACCTAAGGAGATGCTGCTAGTTTTCTATGACATTGGTTGGATAACTAGTGATAAGTTAGTACTTAGTAGCAGTTTTGTCCCTCGTGAAAGTATGAGTCCTGAATAATCAGTTTTAGTTGGTGCCTCTTATAATAAGCCAGATGATCTTCTCATAAAGGCAGGACTGGTGTAGAGCCTGGCTCCCTCTGCAAAGGCTTGCTGGTCTGATGAGATGCTTCCGAGCTGTTGCAGCTCATGGGGAGACAAGAGCCCCCCGAGGAGCCGAGGCTGGCTGTGCTGGTACTGCCTGCTGGAGGCACACCTGCTGTTCTGCCTCAGGGGACAGGGTTGATAAAATAAATGCAGGGGAAGGGGAAAAAGGATGTTGGGGCAACCTGGTTTCCATAAGGGTAGCTGTCCAGTTGCTTGGTCTGCTTCTCTCAACCCCAAGCCTCTTTTAGCCTCTGGCTTCAAAGTTTGCTACCCAAAGAGGTGACCTGTGCTGTGGCTAATAACGTGCACAATTTCACAGAACAACCCAGAAAGCATAAATCTCTAATTTCAGCAATAAAATTGCCATTTATAATAAAAGCCTCAGAATGTTTAAAATTTAGTCATAATTCATAGATGACACACTGCTTAATTTTCTCTTGCCTTTGCAAAATCAGTCAATTTTTGTTGCTTTTTTTAATAACAAACTGGGGAAAATGTGCATATAGTAAACCTTTTAGCTATGATTTCTTAAAATTTGAGGTTTTTTCTTTTCTGTTTTCTGATATTTTTCCTTTTTGTTTGTTGGTTTGTTGTGGGTTTGGTTGTTTGTTTTTTTGGGGGGGGTTAATAATAGGATTTTTAGGAAAAAAAAAATTGGAGACAGGTCATCAGGCCTATTTTGGATTGCTTGGAGGCCCAGCTGTTAACTGATGGAAGGGCTTTCTCATGTAATCTCTTGTAATTTACTTAATACTGCTAATATTTTATAACCTTAGCTGCAGTGCAATAAAAGCTCTATTATCACTCTGTAGTGAACTCAGCCCTCAAATTACATTAAAAACTCTGTTGCTGGAGCTTGTTAGTAGGTTCAACTCACTAGGCTACTCAGTGCTTTTATTAGCAGTATTAACTAAGAGCATGTGTACTCTTGCTTTTTGAAATTTTCAAATTGCTTTGGAGAATTCTGAAGTGGGTTTCCATTGTGAAAGTGTCATCAAAATAAGCTTGTGTTGCTAGTTTACCATTATGTAACTCTGGTATATCCAAGAAACTAAGGGTTTTTTTCTGATTTATCTACTAGTCACTTTAAATCCTGATGGAGAGGCAAGGTCTTTGAGGGGTCTGGAATATCAGATATTTTGTTTCAGCCTTCCATGTATGAAGTTAAAACTATATAGATGATTTCACCTTTGCCTTAGTACAAGATTCATTGTCTGCAGAACATATCACTGCAAGCTCTTCATCACTTCAAGCACATCACTTCATAATCTGAGCTTATAGATTCACTCAACCTGAAAATGAATGGAGAGGTACTAGAATCAGTTTCTTGCAAGAACATTTTCTGCCGCAGAAGGTCTAATAAGCAGGTAACAGATAATCTTGGCAAGGGCCATAATAATAATAAACCACATTAGGAATAGATGCTAGCAAAAACTAGAAAATGCAGCAAAACAAGAAGGATCAACAATGGTTGCTACTCACAAAGAATAGCAATGGAGTTATGAAATTACGTATTGGAGCATTGTCATTGGAAAGTGGTGCTTGCTGAGACTGAAGCTTTCTACCTAAGGTATGTAAATGGTATATGTGGGAGGTATACACATGTGTGTAACTGTCTCCAAGGGAACATTTGGGGAGCTAGAGTTTCAGAGCTTTGTTTTGTGGGTGATTTAGTTCCAGTTTCATGTCTCAATTGCCTTGCGCTTAAAAGGCAGGACAGAGGAACAGCCCTGAGGTGACTGAGTGACTGGGGAGACTCGCACTCCTCCTTGCTGGGCCACAAGATGCAGCAAGACACAGAGAGCTCCTCTCCAGGGACAGCCTTGGTCATTTGACCAGCCAGTCCTAGACACTACAGTCACAGTGAGTGACTTGACTAGCAAGGAAAAAAAGGAAGTTGGCATTTGTTTATTTCAGAGAACAGAACTGTGTGTTGATACCCGGCTCTAACCCTCCAGTCCTGACCAAGAGTATAACCTATTAGCAGGAAGGGTCCAAGCCTGGCTTTGGCAAGGAATGGGGTGGGACGGGTCTGCCTGTGATAATGGGACAGAAGGCACTGGGTGACATGGTACTGCTCAGGATTCTCCATTTTGAAGTGTTTTTTGCAAACTTGAGAGATTATGTTGAATTTGTCATTCTGGTCTCAAAAGCAAGATGCCTCTGGTATGATCAGCTGAGTTGCTCGCTTCCTACAAGGCTTCCTCTTTGATAGCTTCATGACTTTGCAATCAGACACTTCACAGCTGAAATAAGTACTTGGCTCATATTCTGAGAACTAATGTAAACCCTTTGTGGAAGCAATGCTGATGTTTTTTAAATGGGATCTTTAACTACTCTCATTGTACATCACTAATATAAGAATTCAGACCTCTTTCTTTATTTCCTGGATGTATCCCGGTTTTGTTTAATGATTAAATAAAATAATGAAAAATTCCATAGACTTTCTTTTCAGTTCATCAGCCAAGTTTAATATGTCATGAGAGTAAAATCAAGGGAAAATAGTTGATTTCTAGCTGTCATTCCTATAGTACTTGTGGTGTGGCAACAGACTTAGGGATATGTCCAGCTTTCCGTTTTCTGTTATGCATTTCTTGATTCTGATAAAATTAACACAGTTCATTTTCTTATAACTTGAAGCAATCTGTTTTCTCCTAGCCTGAAATTCAGGTTATTTCCCAATCCCATTGTGTTCAGAACATGAAGAGAATTCTCATCTGTTCACTCTTAAAAATGAAAATTCAAATGAGGCTCTAACATGTCTCTCTGCTGATGTGGGCTTTCTGACACACAGTGATTGCATGTCATACTCTGTAAATCAAAGTTAGATATCTACATACCCCATACTACTACTGCTAAGAAAGTATCTAATTGTTTCTCTACTCAGCTTGAAGGGCAATAAACACAGATTAATAAGCATATGCATAAATAAATTTCCATATCTATTATGAAAAATTATAATTTGCATTTATTTTTATTTATGTTTCAATGATTAGAGATGCTGGCATCTATTAGACAAGCCAGTTTTGTCACTTTCAAAGAAGGGAATCTCTCCCTGGGAGGTATTTTATTTCCTTGACACTGTTCTTTCATGAGCCCTCTCAAAACTCGTCTGGGCCTTGAATCACAACTATCCTAAAGAATTATTTTTTTTGGGGGGGGGGTGTACAGCTGTGAAGTATGTACTCCCTTTTAATATCTGAGGCTGGGTTAAAAGCTTCAGCCTGGATCACACAAACATCTGCAAAACTGTAGTTTTGATTTCCTAATGTCTTTTTTCTCTAGTGTCTTACTATCCTTAGACTGTGTTTAGTTTTCCAGAATCCAACATCAGGATTGCAAAAGAGGCTTGGCTCTCATTCCAAGAGTGTGTTGTTGCTCTTGGACATATAGCAAAGCTTGAAATCATGGCCACAGGTAACCATGTAACTCCAAACACCCAGTGGAGCTGTTCCAGTCTTACCTCTGCTGGGATTCTGGAAGGCTGTTTTTAGAGCTGCAGTAATGTAACGGTGCTGCTGCTTTTTTCTTACCTCTAATCATCTGCTTTTGTTGTAAAGCAATGTATCCACTGGCTAAGTAACTAGGGTGCTGATAGGCTTTACTTAACAATTGTCTTCCATTAGTTGTGGAGGAAAAAAAAACCAAAAAACAAAAAACCCAGTAAAGAGATTTTAGAGTTCAGAATAATGAGCTGGTTATTATCAGAAATAGTAAAATTTCTTTGTGCCATTCTAGATAGGCTACAAAACCATTTCCCAGGGAAATTCACAGAAGGGTGTGTGAAGTCCAGAGTGGTTCATAATTCCTAGCACTCAACAGCCCTTGACAGCATTTAGCAAGTTGGTGACAGTACTTACTAGAAGATACATTGCCTTGAGGTCTCTATAGGACTTGAAAGCCTCTCTGATTCAGTACTATACGTAATGGCCCCAGAGGCTGGAGTGGAGGCTGCTCTGGTTAAGGTTTGTATCATGAGAACACCTGGAAGGAGCTCTATATTTTTATTTTTTTTTTTAGTTAGCATTATAAAGCGTGAAGTCCTTGGGTAGCTGGTGTAGGCACAGTAGTAGGCTTCTGTGGACACTGGCAGCAGGGCAGGGAAGGGAGCATTACATGTTCTGGAGTAGAGAACTGTGTTTTCTTGTTTAAAAAATACCCAAGCAGCTTCATTGCTCTTACCAGAGCGACACAGATATGCCTTTGTGCTGCCTAGCCTGTAGACTGGCAGGTGTGGGCAGCAGTGTTTGGTGTGTATATAAAGGTGTCTCTGAGCCCCTCGCTGGTTTAAGCTGTTCTGAAGTAGGCTGCTGCCTGCGATGTAGCCTTGGGAGATGGAAAAACAGTTCATATGACATCAGGCTTATTGTTTCAGGGCAGAAGACTTTTCAAAGGGCTTAAATAACCTAGAGATGGAAATACACCAAAATTCACTACCAGCAGCTTTACAGATGTTACCAGTAATTCTTAGTGCAAAGTGGGACCTTATTTTTTGTTTGTTATCTTTTTTGTAAAGCATTTCAGTACTCAGAACACACTGTTTCATGCAAGCTCAGTTACTCTGAACGTGCTGCTCAATAACAGCTCCAAAGTTAACTGAACAATAAGGGAATTTACACAATTTTAGTATGAACAGCACTGACCTGATTACTTGCAGGGAACTAAACCAAGATGTTCCTACTTCATTTTCCCATTATGCTATTGAATGAAGATCAATAGTTTTTACTCTCTGTTTTAATGTCTTAACTCCCCCAAAAAATCTTCATGCAGATTTTCACAGCTTGGAAAACATCTTTACTGTTTTTTTTCAGCAGAATTTCATTCCACTGCAGCTTCATAGGCTACAGTGGTGATTGTTTGGGCAATGTAAGTATATGTCATTAAAGGAGCATTTCAGCACTACCTCCTTCCAGCTTCAGAGCATGGATGTAGATTTTGCTCAAGTATTTGGCCAAAAAGCTTCCCCCACAAGAAAAATGAACCAATCAATGCAGCAGTGACCAAAAAATGATAATCAGTTGAACAACCCCAGTTGCAAACAGTAATTGTGAGTGACAAAGATCATCATGTGATGATTTTTGGCAGTTTTCTTGGTTTATTGGCAACTTTTACTATGGTCAGTTGTCTCTGGTGTTAAAATCCCACTTATATAGAGACCTTTTAGACACTAGAATCACTGGATCTGGCTCATTAGCTCTGTACATGGATGCAGAAAAGAAAATAATTTCTGTACTTTTCATTTGGACAATTCACCTCAGTTTCCAAATGTCATGCCAAGATACACAATGAATACAGTAGAGGCCCCAGGTGTGGAACTGATTCAGGGGCACTCTTGGGTGCATGTATGCATAGGACAAGCTATGTTTGTGCTTGCTGGCCTCCTTCAGTGTCCTGACTCAAATCACAAAGTGTTAACCAGCTGTATGCCCATTCCACTTGCTTTTCACACAGTCTGACACATGATTTTTAAATCATGTTTCTGAAAATATAATGTTCTTTTTTTTATGTATTTCTCCAAACAAATAACTAGCTTTCTCAAGACCCTGGCTGAGAAACTGCTATCCATCAAAACAGGGAAGGACTTGCTTAATATTATTATTTCTAAATTTAAGTGTGAAGCACATTGTGGTCACTTTGCTATGGATAAAAAACCCAAAATGATATAAGCAGAAAAGTTTTCAAAGTGACTTTGTAATTCTGTGAGCAAGACTCTCCAGGCCTTGTCACTGAGAGCTGTCAGTACGGATGTACAGGATTTCTTGTCTTTTTATTTACCAGATTGAGACTGCCAGGGGAGGAGGAGAGAGTCTGACCAGTATTCATGTCTGTCTGGAGTGATTCCCTCTCCTGTTTTCTGGGTTTATCCCACCTGTGATAAAGGTTTTGGTTCGGTTCTGGAGTCTACCTTCCATTTTGCAAGGCACAGAGAGATAACGTGTGCTGTCCAGGTAAATCACAAAGTAGTGATTGACAACTGAGCTGAAATCTTCCCTCCAGAAATCAGGAAGAACAGGGGGATGGTAATATCTATACAAGCATGATGTTGGGAATGCCAGCTGGGAAGTCAAGGCAATGGACTCTGTCAGGGCTGTTCCAGTGCAATAAAAGGGATTTTCTGGTGAGGATACCTGTGGGTTCCAGCACCTGGGGCAGTAAGATGATGTGTCCAGCAGAGTGTTTCTGTAGTTAGGCTGGGGCAATCCATGAGAAGTTAATTTTTTGTGTTTCCTGCACAAAGACCAGTTTGTCACAGAACAACATTGTAAGTGGGGAAAATACCCAAGTAAGCCTAAAGTTCTGTGGGAACTTGTACTGTGCGTTACTCTTTAAAAAGATTTTTAAAAATTTACAAACACAATTCATAGATTAAAAGGAATTTAATGCTATTTAAGTTGCCAATGTGTGAATACTTTTCTAGTAACTATAAACTGACCCTGAATATCTATGAAAGCAGCACCTAAAATTGTACCGAGAATATTCACATATGTCAGTTCAGGAGAATGCAAGTGCCTGAGTTCTGCTATGTGCTGAGGTGTCCGGAGGCAAAGATGTCCTACATGGTATCAGGGATCTGTAGGAGTGAGCTGCCAACAGACAAGCATTTGCACAGAACTGCCCCTTCCCTGTCTCATCCCTTCTGTGATGCTGCTGCTGAGACCTCCCCAGCTCTGCACCAGGCAGTGCCTCTCCCTTTCTCACCTCCTCGCTAAGTGTTTATAAAAGAGAACAGACAGAAGCCAGCTCAGGGAGTATATGTTGAATGCAAATATTAGCAGAAGATTTATGTGAGTATCTGGAGTTTCAGGTCAATAGTTGAAGAGAACAAACAAACAATATGTTTTGCCGTGGATCACACTGAAGTGAAATTTGTGAGGGATTTTCCTCCAAAGCAATGTTGTTCATGCTGTTTGCTGACAGGTCAGATTGAACTCCTTTCTCTTTGGGGCTGGAGGCCATGGGAAGCATTCATTTCAAACCTTAATTTGGCTCAACTTGAGCGTGCTTTTTAAAAAGAGAGTCATGTTTGCTCAAGGGACTCCAAACAACATCTGTACAATCACTTTTTGAAATAAGCCTGACTCTGGAAAGGTAAGACACAGCATAATATCTCAGCAGGCATGGTGCACTTGGTACGTAGCTTATGAATCGCTGTTCTTGAGTGTCAGCACGTTTCATTTATTTGTCCAGCCTTAAAATTTTCCCAACATCTGACCCACAAAAAGGCTTTTTTCCCTTTCACAGACTCTTTTTTTTTCCTTCTGTTACACCTCAGACACAAAATGAAAGATACATTTTTATTACAGGAATCCACTAAAAATATTTTATATGTTAATTTATTCTCATACATCTCATTGAAATATTTATTTAGCCACAGTTGGTCAGGCAGAATGGAGTCTCTGCCATGTGGTTTCCGCTGAGTGTGACAAAAACACATCCTTGTTCTAGCTCCACCCACTTTTAGCAGGATGCAAAACCCCTCTCCATTAACACAAACATGCATTTGCACTCAGTTTAAACATTGCATATGGTTGATGTCTAATTCTAGGTGACTCTGAACATATGAGCTTTCATTTACTGGCTTTTAGCTGTGCAGCACCCATGTAAAATTAAAAATAGCTGTAGTCATATAAAAGCAGAGAGCTTTTCACCTCCTGCCTGTTAAGTGTCCCGTGGATTCACAACATGCAAACCTTTCCATATGCATCAGTTAGTCTCTGGTGATACGTGGGGATGGAGCGCTGGAGACCCTGTGCCCCAGATACTGTAGAGAGTCACGGTTCTCTGAGGTAAACTACATCTGGCCCATGTATACCTTCAGCCCAACGTACTTGTCCTTAGTCACAGGTTTAAGAGGCAGACTGCTAAAGGTTGAAGGGATGTAGCTAGAGATAAATAGTACCTGCTCTTCTCAGTAAACTAATGAAATACAGTTTCATTAAGTGCTCTGTGGATCATAAAGGTCTCTACTCCTCAGTCCTTTCCAAGCTGGCTGGTTTGTTAGATTCATTGTTAAAAATAGCATACCTGGGTTTTATTTAGCACAGTTCCCTGTAAAATGTTTTGGGTTGTTTTTGGCTATGCTTTGATTTTATTTTTTCCCCAAACCCCCAGTCATTGCTAGCATTTTCAGCTTTCTGCATCATAAAACCAGTTGCCTGTGGAGCATAGCAGATCAGCATTTGAAGTCAGGTTATCTGGCATCTCAAGGAAAACCTGCTGGGGACAGCCTTGTTTAGTTTTGCTTTCATCATCTGCTGTGTGTAAGAATTACAGCTGTCTTTCAGCTGCTCACCAGGGACTAATCTTCTAGTGCAGCCACAACACGTGGTGGTTCAGTTTGATCCAGGCTTCTGTGTGCAGGATTCAGCCCTTCCATGGGTGGCAGGAGACACAAAAGCAGCTCCGAGGGGTGTTAGAGGACCGCTACGCATACAGGTGGCTGCAGAAATCGTGTCCTAGCAATAACCTAGTGTCAGCCTACGTGGGCATGCCCTGTTAGGTGGTGCTGCTTAGAACAGATTCACAAATGACACCACTTTCTGCAAGGCTTCCTAGTTGTTCCGGTGGGATATGCAGGTACACAGCAAGGGAGTGTCAGGTCATCGTGTGTTTGCAGGATCGAGCCCTGGGCTGGTGGGTCTGACAGGTGTGATAAAAGAATAAATGTTCCTTAATAGCACTAATGTATTCTGTGTCCTGAGATGCCTGACTTCTGGAGCAGCACCTGATCTCCTATCTCAAAAGCAGAGGCAGATGGCAGAGGTAACATGCTTGATGTTCATAGACGTGGCAGTTGATCACTTCAGATAATCCCCAGTGCACAGACTTACCCTGCATCTGACCTTTCTGGTGATTCATTTACACCTTAGCCTGTATCCAAAAGATGCTAGTATTAAGCTCTGGATCTTGATGTAAGATCATTATGAGTCATGTGGAGTCTTTTGACAAGGTAGCACAGAAAAAAAAATAACATATATAACTGAGGAACAAGGAGGGAGAGCTCTGAAGTGCGATTTACTAAAAAAACAGTGTCTAATTTGTCTGTTTAATTTCTATCATAAAAATGGTGCAGCTTTGTATAAACTCATACTCACAGTGCAGTTCCTGAATCCATGATTGTGATCCTGCCCTTCTTTCTTCCATAGTACATTTCATGGTCTGCTGAAATCATGTTTAGGGGGATAAAAATAGTATATCTTGTGTTTTTTGGCATCCAACCTCTAATTTACAAATATAATTTATGCTAATCTTGAAAGTGCTTCTCAGATACAGAGTAAAATGTGTCATCCTTTAGTATATGTGTGTATAATTTATTCTGATGGGGAATAGACATTTCAAAGCCATTTCAGCCCTTTATACTGAGAACATTTGATATGAGCAGAGTAGCTGGGTGATCATTGCTGTTAGCGTCGGGAAGGGGAAAAAACCCTCAAGTAACACTAGCTATGCTCTTACCCCAAAAAGGGTAGCTGTACCATGGGGTGAACTGCTGTTTGCTCAGTCAAGACAGCTCATACATAATCCTTGAGTTAAGTATTTTTATTCTTTTTAGGTTTTGGTGGCTTTTTCTGATGATTAGTTGTTTTTATGGTGGGCTTACAGAAACTGTCCTACGCCATCACGGTTAATTCTTTGTGACTTCTCCTCAGCCTCTGACTCAGACCGCTTCCCTGATGGATTAGCTGCCTGTCACAGGGGGTAGCACTGTGTGGGCTTCCAGTTCCCCAGAGGGAAGGGACCAGACCATCCACAAGCATTCTTTGCCATGTAATTTGCAGTTCTCCCCACTTCTGCAAAGATACCCAGCCCAGTTGCTGCCAGCTAACAAACCCATATCTGTGACCAAATTGTCATCCTTAAGCACAAGAGGAGTGAGCAGCTGCTCTTGAAATGGCTTCTCTTGGTTGTCTGGAATTTCTGCACCTGGAATACTGTGTCCAGTCTGGACCCCTCAGTTCAGGAAGGACATAGTACTCCTTGAAAGAGTCCAGTGCAGGGCCACCAAGATGATTGAGGGGAGCATCCTCCTTATGAGGACAGGCTGAGGGAGCTGAGTCTCTTCAGCTTGAAGAGGAGACTGAAGGGTGACCTCATTAATGTCTATAAATATGTGAAGGGTGAGTGCCAGGAGGATGGGTCCAGGCTCTTCTTGGTGTTAGACAATGATAGGGCAAGGGGTAATGGGTCCAAGCTGGAAGAGAGGAAGTTCCAACTGAATATAAGGAAGAAAGTTTTCACCATGAGGGTGACAGAGCACTGGAACAGGATGCCCATAGAGGTTGTAGAGTCTCCTCTGGAGTCACTCAAGACCAATCTGGATGTATTGCTGTGTGGCTTAATCTAGATGAGCAGAACTAGATGATCTTTCGAGGTCCCTTCCAACTCCTAACGTTCTGTGATTTCAGCACCCAGAGGACAGAGACCTGCTCCAGTCCCAGACTGGGGTGAATCAATGCAAAGAAGTAGCAAGATGCTTCCAAAGGTGCTCACCAGCACAGGACATTCTCTCTGCTCCTGCTTGGAAGGTGTCCAGTCTCACAACCAGGTGTAGTGGCCTTTTAGATAAAAAAGTCAGAAAGTCTTGCATACTTGGGAAGAAAAATAGAAGCAGCACAAAGATGAGAACTACCAAGTGGTTCATGGTGCCTGAGGCATGAAACTAATCCATTCTAAATCTGAACCAATAACAGGACTTCTGTATGAATACCAAGAATAAGAGTAGATAGATGGCGGTAAAGAAAATGTAGCTAGCTCTAGGGTATTCTGACTCTTTGGGACTTAGAAATTCCTCAGAATTCTCCTACTTCTTACAGCTGTACTTAGGGATTTAATATTTCACACTGTTCATAGTTAAAGAAGTGACATCAAGTGAAAGAAAGGTTTTCACACAATTATTTGTTTTCCAGGAATTAATTCCATTTCTGCATGGGCTAAATAACAAAACTTGACACAAATGTAAAACTATTATTTGCAATGCTAAGTAGGAAAAATGCAAATTGAAGACCTCACGGACTGAGGCAGGCAGTCTCTGGATAGTTTTCTTTGCTATGTATTTTTTGGCAATGTGATGACAAGTTCTTTGTCTTAGTCTTCTGACTTAGCAACTTGGAAATATTTTCCTAGTCAATAGCAACATTGTGACTCAATGCAAAGCAAGGTAGAAGTGATCTTGCCTGTGCTCTGTCCATTTAGAGTATTTTCTGTGTTCATATTTAATGTTTAGCCTTCCTCTGTAGCTTGGTCTCTTGTGATGTGTAATAAAATGGTTGTAAAAGACTTTCCCCTCTCTAGTTCTTCCAACATGTGAACGTTTCAGTTATTCTGTGCTGTAGTTTGGCCAAGGCCCAGTCTCTCTCAGTAGAACAGAGCATGCAGAGCCCAGTGAGCCAGGCTGTCATGTGTCCAGGACTGCGGTGATGGCAGCGGGTACCGCGGGTAGGAACAACCAGGTCATATGGTTTTACAGTAGCCTATCTCTGACCTCAGAAAGCTCAGCCCAGAGATAAAATGGGTATTGGAGGTATAAGAAGACTCATCAGATCCATCACTTAGACCTCTTGATCATATCTAGAAATGAAAGCTGAAATGCACTCTTAGTGATTTAAGGCCCATCCGACTGTTTTCGTATTTGCTGTAACTCCAGTACTGTGTGTGAGAGGGGTGGGGAGCTCGTTCACCCTCCAGTCCACCCCAGAAGGGAGCGTGTAACCCAGCAGCACTTGACAGTTGTCTTTGCTCTCACGAGCAGGCTTTGGAGAAGCCCTGTAGTGTGTTTCTGACGGGAGAGCTGCGTTGCAGCGCTGCTCTTTAGTGTCTGGAGCCGTCCTTGCTGCGCTGCCCTTCTCTCCATCCGCGGCAGCGTCTGTCACTAACCCAGCAGAGCACCACAGTGCGTTTCAGCACAGAGCTTTGCTCCGAGTGCGTAACACAAGTGGTCGTGTGATTAATTCTGTTATTATATAATTCATGTCTTTCTGTGTAGACAAATGTCTTGCATTTTTAACGGTTATTTGAACATTGTACATAATTCTTTGTCAGAGAAGCAGTTGAACCTGGCCAAGTTCAAATTGAAACTTCCCAGAGGAATAATCCAAATCTGTATTTCCATATATATTAATAAACGGTGTAATACTTGCAGCAACTCACATAATGCAGTTTTGAAATGAGATAGGACTCATTATCAGTACAATGAACAGCACAGGCTCTTTCCTGTCAGAAATAATGGAGTGAGATCATCTACACAATTATTTTCCCTCGCTGTCTCTGTAGTCATTTATGCGTCAAGGTGCACATAAATCTTTCTTGGCCTGTTGTGCTGCGGTGGGACATACACCAGCCCCAGACAGCTCCCATGGTTGCAAGGAGGAGGACTATACGAGTAAATCCCTTAATTCTGTGTGGTTTGCAGGCTGTGCATTGCAAAGCAGCATTGCACACCTCCAGCTGGAGCTCCAGCATGCTGCTGCCTCAGGGTGTGGGATACCACGTGGCAAATCTACCATCCTGCTTCTGTGCTTGTGCTCTGGGCATGAGCTTGGAGTTCTTTCTCTTTGCAGTTTCTCTTTGAGTTCTTTCTCTTTGCACCCTGCTGTTACCCAGATGGGAACTTGGACCTTCTTCACCCAGTGTTACACTTGGGCTCTTTGATTAAGCCACACTAAGAAACACCCACTGCCCCACACTCTGGAGTTGCTACCAACTTAAGTAAGAAATCTAAGCCTTTTGTGGTCCTGGCTGATGCTCAGAACCAAGAATTAGAGGTTAGTTATCTTCAGCTTCTGGTTTACAGTACCTCACCATCAGCTGAAGGTTTGCTTCTACACTTAAAGAGAAATGGAATCTCTCTCAGTAGCCAAGTGGAGGATGCAGGAAAGCAAGAGCAGATCTACCTTAACCATGGGGCAAAACAGCAAAGTCTGTTCCCAGATGTAGCTGCCATCTCTCTCTGAGCTCGCTATAGGCTGTTTATTCCAGAGAAAGTGCAGGAAACAGGTTTTCATTTATTATATCAAAAGGAAATCAGTACAAAATGAAAACATTATGGGAAGGGAAGGAGAAAGAAAGGACATAATCTAATTGCTTAATGAAATTGTTTAATGCAATTAGACACTGGACAACATTTTGAGAATTTTTATTTCTGGAATACAAGATGCCAAAGTCTGGCCAAAAACCCCAACCATGTTTCATATAAATGCAGTTCCGTGTCTATCATCTATCTAAATCTATCACCTCGTTGGAGTTTGGGCAAGTCCATAAAGAACAGAATCTGCCCCATACTGTGTGGTTTAAACACCTCCAGGGATGCCAATGCACTAATTGAATACTATAACCAGGTATGAATTTTAATACCAGACACAGTGAACTGAAATTTTGTTTACTAAATGTGATGGACTTAAGGAAGGAAGCAGACTCCCCACCTGCATTCTTCAGCATGTTTGGATAGTAATCTTCTTTAAATAACATGAGAGGTCTTTTTTTGTAGCCAGCATCAGAGGATTATATTATTTTCAGAACAATTTATGGAAGATTAGAAGAGGCATACTTAATCATTTGAATTAGCTACAGGTTCTTTATTAATCTTCAAATTAATGAGTTCTACCTTTTGATCTTTCTGGCTACAAATCCCTCTGGAAGTTATGCCAATTAGGATTTGGTAATAACTCGGTTATGAACATGGACCATTGTGTGCATACACATGGCACACGTGTGTGGGTAGGTGTCAGGGCCCCAGAAGAGTGGCACGTGTTCAGTTAGACCTGTTCAGTTGTTACCAGTTTGGAAAGTGAACCACTCCAGTACTACAAATTAAGTAAAAATGCAAGCATAGTGGCAAGCCAACAGAAGATCTGCTTTGTCATGCACAAAGGGGTGTTTTGCACGGAACCTAACGGATTCTTTTAGGATTGTTACAAGTAGCTTGTGTATTACCTAGAGTGAAGAAGAGGGCCGTATCCTGAAGTGACCTTGCTCGCTCTTCACATGAACCCTTGAGAAATGTTCTTGTCTTTTTAAAAAAGGAAATGTTCTCCAGCACCAAATAAACTATACCAGCCCAAGGCAGCATTGAACAGGAAACAGTGAGGAGCAGGCTGACCCTGCTTGGAGCATCATTTCATGTGAAGGGGAAACAGGAGTTAATTAGGGCTTTCTGGGACTTCACAGTTCTCGTACTGACATCTCTACGTGACCACAGCAGGCATGTAGAAAACATTTCAAACCTCCTTGCAAACAGGTCCACATTACCTGTTTATTGCTCACTTTCTGTGTATTGTCACTGAATTGTATTAATGGGAATGTGCTTTTGGTTTGCAGTATAAGCATCAGGAAGAGCTGTTTTTCAGAACTGATAAGCATGCATGAGTATAGCAGAAATAATACTAGGTTTTCAGTCCTGCCATCCCCAGGATAATGTAATACTTGGTATGGCAGGAGTTGTTTCAGCTGAGCTTCTATACTTGTGTATCAGAATGGTCGCAGATTATTTCCTTTCTGTGTGTCCTTTTCATCTCTTCTGCCTGTATCTTACTAGTCTGATGCTGCTCATGGTGCAGCTTCATGTGGATTTGATAAGATGTTAATATTCCGTGCCCTATATCTAAGTAATTTTTAGCAAATTTCTTTCTCTTACCATTCTTGAATTTGAAAGGAAATGATTGATTGGACCCTAAGAGCCGTTATTTCCCTAGGTACATGAGTGTCTGTAGTCAAAGATGAGTGCAGGGGAGCGACGATCAATACTCGATGTTGAAGTGGTATTCCTTGCCCTACTGACAATCTCTTGTCTTTCTGAAAGCTCAGTTCTGACTTCTGATGCTTGAAATTTGTCTGTAGATGATTTCTAGTCACAGTGCTATGAGACCTGAATAAAAGCTTTCTCAATTTCTTCTTGAAAAATTTTGAGCGAGTGTATAGCAGTGTAGCTACATTTCAGTTGTTGGCAACATGTTGAAAAACAGACAAAACCGTTCTAGTAGTCATCTTGTTTTAAGAAAAGAACAGAACATTGCTTGTTTACAAAACCAGAAGTAGAATCTACTCATCACAGGCTGAACTGAGACCCTGGCTCAAGTTACGGTTCAGGCAAAGGTGGATCATTCACCTGTACGTGTATTTTCTTTTACAGCATAGGTGGAGAAGTAGTGAGAGGAAATGAAGGAAGCTACGTGGGGAAACATTTCCGCATGGGATTTATGACAATGCCTGCTCCTCAGGACAGACTGCCACATCCTTGCTCCAGTGGCTTCACCGTGAGATCACAGTCTCTTCACTCTGTTGGAGGAACCGATGATGAAAGTAGTAGCTCTCGTAAGCAGCCGCCTCCAAAACCTAAGCGAGACCCCAACACCAAACTGAGCACCTCATCTGAAACAGTCAACACTGGAACAACAAGTAAAAGTGGGAAACTACCGGACAGGACTGAAGGTAAACACTATTACTCTTTGGAATAAAAAGCTTTCTGGTGACCTGTTATTAAGATTATCCAGTTGATAATCTTACATTTAAGAATTACCTGTGTGCTTCCCCATCTGTGTAACAGTGTCAGCACAGGCATCCTAGATCACTGTTCTCCAAATGTTGGACCAGTGTGGAATTGCCAGCCTTTGACATTTCTGCCAGAACCATACCACTTACGTAGCCTGGTTGTATACTGGGGACTGCCAGGGCCCCAACAGGGGACCAAGTTGAATTTATTAAAAATGAAAGGAAAAAAGGGATTGCACACCAGTCAAAAACTGGTCACCATGGCTGTACAAACCACAGCTTTGGAAAGGGTCCTCCTCAACAAAGCAGTGAAGAACATAAAATATTAAAAATAATGCTGCATAGCCATGAAACCCTACAGCAAGAAAAATTCCAACCAACAGTAAAAGTTGTACCCGAGGTGCTATAATCTATGTCCCAAAGCTTCTGTTTGCATATAAGCATATATTTGCTCTTCCCATTCCTCCCACTTTTTTTCAGCCAGTGCAGCATTCAGAAGAAAATAAACAGATGTGTTGAATAAAGCTATCATTTCCTTACTCCAAACTACAAAACATGGGCTAACACTATAAGGATCTTCTCCTTCCTTTCTTCCATGCTGGAAATGCGTTTTGTGCAGCAGTAGGACCAGCTGTACTCCCTGCTAGGAGAGATCAGGATCACTGTGTTACACAGTGTGAGCTGTTATAAGGAACCCCTGGGGACAAATGGTTGTGATCAGTGCTGGTCTGTCCCACTGTTTCAGCACCCTCCATGGTATGTTGTGCTCTTTGTGCATATCTCGCTTGTTGTGGTCAGAAATACTTGTTACATTCATGCTACCAACACTTCTAAGAAAATGGGATTTTTAAAAGTCATCAGTGGTAACAAAGATGCAAAGGAGTGGATAATTCAACTGGTGACTCATGTCTACAATTGTGAGGTTGAACAGAAATATTGAACAAACCTATGGATTTAGTGATTTTATTTTGCATAGGATGCTTACCATTACTTTCTTAGCTTGTCTTTCACAGTGACCAAGCATTAAGTAGCTGCCCTTAAAAAGAGCAGTTTACCATAATTGTGCTGGACCAAAACTTACATAGAAACCCTTCATATTTCTGCCACAGACAAATTTAAAATCTCCTATCATAAAGTCTTTCAAGTAATACAAAAAGAGAATACATGGCACAAACTTGGCCTGGTATGTTCTGAGGTGAGAGGCAGAAGGTCTTAAGTATCCCAGAAGTTCTTTAAAAATATTCTGGTTTCAAATATTTTTATTATTCTTTAATATATATTAGCACTCTTTCTTCTTGAGTCCACACAACCAGACTTATCAAGGCTAAGTGAAGTTTAGTCTGTACGTAGGGCAGGCAGTAAGACAGGCTGTAACGTTGCTCTGGCTTGTTTCACGAATATTCCTGCGAGTGTGCATTGAGTTACACAGCGTGTTGTGCTCTTCAGTATAGCTGACCTTGGCATTATCTCTAGGATGATTAGGAATTAGGTCTGGTATACATCCATGCCCTAGCCCTTTTCCTCATTTACTGATAAGCAAGAGACTTTGACAGCCTTAAAGTAGCTATCATAATAATGATAATGATAACTGAAATACATCCAAGTGTTAACTGCTCCTTAAGCAGTCTGTGTCTTCATGAAGCTGCTTTTCTTCAATGTTATTATTATGGAAAGTTCTGAAAATTTTGCTTCCTTCTCCTCACCTCCTCCTGCCTTCTGGTGTTTGATACAAAGGACATGATATGCAGTTGCATCCCTTTTGACAGACTGCAGAGTTTGAAATGGTATTGGCATTTCTCTTTCCAAGGCCAAGTACCACTTTGCTTTCTCCCACTCTGTGCAGGTTGAGCTCAATCTATCCCATCACGTGATGGTTAAGGGGTGGTACACATGGTATTGTAGCAGTCTTCACTTTGGATGATCCACATGACAGTGGTACTACTACTCCATAGTACTAAGTATTGCAGAGCATATCAGATTCATTATTATAATCAAGAGCTGAATATTCACAGCAAGATCTCTGGAAAGAGCTGGTGAACAAGCAGTACTCCATCACTAGCTTAAAAGGTAATCTCTAAATGTTACCTTTCAGCATGACTCAGTGCCGCCTTAGAATACTGAGAATCTATATCTATACAGATACTTAATATATGACCTGTATTGTCTTCATTCTGCTGTTTCACATGTAGTGCAGAAGTGGGCACATTTAGTCCATTGTGAAGGAGGTCCTGGAGGTTTTCTTTTAGCAGAACCCTTTAATCATGCCACTGTTTTTGTGTGTTCAGAGTATCTTCCCTGCACGTACTTGTCTGGTTTATTTGTGCCAGATTATAGGAGCTTGACCAAAGAGCCTGATATATAGAAAGTAAGATCAGATGTTAGAGGTTTTGAGATAAGCAGTGAAATTTTGAAGCCTGAGCTATACTCAAAGGTAGTACAATATGGTGTCTGGACAAGCATGCTGGATTTCTAAAATGCTTTGCTGTCACCAGGAGAGGGCTTAGTTATCACCTGTGCACTCCAAGGTAGCAAGTTTGTTTTGATGAAAGAATTCCCACAGCCATCATCTGGTTAGCAGAGGAATGTTTACAGAACAACTGCAGTAATACCGTTGATGAGGATATCTAAAGATGAACAGAACCAATCAAAAGTCAAAATTCATTATCTGCAGTATGGACTTGACAAAAATATTAAACCAGCTTTGTCCCAGAAAATGAAATTGTTACTGTTGCCCTAAAATTAATTTACAGAAAATTTACTATCTGATATTGTGCCCAACTAATGTATAGAAACCTGTAAAACCTGAATCTGGCAGTCACTTTTTTCTGTGGAAGTGGTTAAGTTTTTTGTATCTAGCATTTCTCATTCTTGTAGCAGTATTTGACTTCAAGAAATTGTAAACCTGCAATTTTCCAATCTCAGGTGAGAACAGCCCATATGATAGGATGTTCTTGTTCTCTTAGGATGGTCTTTGGAATCTCAAGTCCAACAGGTTTAACTTGCAGTCACTGCTGTGACCAAAATATTGGTCACATTGTACTGAAATATTTGTGCATGTTTGTGTCTTGCATTTGTGTGTACTTGTGGTGCTTGCAGCCTGAAGGGCTGTAGCTTTTTCCAGCAACTATGGAAAACAATTATGAAAAACCCTACTGTTTCTTCATCAAGTGGTGTGGAATCTCTACAAAGGAGTTGTCACAAAATTTGTTCAGCTCTTTGGATATTTTTAGGGTAATGCACAACAATTCAGACTACAATGTCTATTGTCTGAACCTGTGGCTACTTTGAAAAGGAAATTGCTACATTTCCTAGGCAACAAGAGTCAGCCTCACCACTCGTATTTATTAAACATGCCTGCTTTTGGGTTATGATCCACTCACACAAACAGAAACAGTGATGGTAACATTTACTCTTTTTCTGATCGTGACAAAGTCAAAATACTGAATCCACTCCATTACAATAACTGCTATAACATTAGATTGTGTTTTGAATATGAGTCTGATTTCACTGCAGAAACAACAGAATAAATTTAGTCATGAACTTGAAAGACCTTTTGTACAAATAACATCAATAACAGCCACATTGGCTCTGTATGCTTTTCATGTAAGTACTCTTGCTTCCAAATTTTTGGGAGTGTGAGAATCTTCTTTTAAGTTGTGTTGCCATGTATTAGCTCCATTTCCTTGTGCAGCAGTGTGATAACACTTCAGTTTGTGTGTTTCATCCCCGTCTACCTTGGCTCTACCTGAAAGAGCACTCTCCAGCCTGAAGGCCTTCTCCTTAACTTGACTTTTTCTTGCCATGTTTCTATACTTTTGAGCTCCTTCTTATGCTTCAATATTCCTTTTTTTATCCTTCCAGCTACCTTTCATGCACCCACTGAACGCCTTCCACCCAGTGCATTTCTCTTCCTTGACAGATTTCTAGATAGTTGTTTTTTAAAGTGTGGGTTGTCTCCTGCAGAGTTTTCAAACTCTGGTAGGAACATCAAACAAATCTGTGCCCTGTATGTCACACATTGGAAGTGATAAGTGAACCGAAAAGGGTAATTTTAAATAACATTTCAGCACGGAAAGTATATCTAATCTCAATCCTGAAAGACTCTTTATTGGGAAAATGCAGGAGTTTAATTAATTGATGTGCTTTCAGTGGCCAATATTACAGAAAATGAATTAATAAAACAGTGTAATTAGTGTATATAACCAGCCTCAAGCAGTGTTTTTTGATATGATCCCTGCATCTCCACAGGAAAGGTTTATAGATCTACCCCAGTGCCAAGATAAATGAAGAGGTATAAGTGAATTGTGTTTTGAAAGTTAACTTCCTGTTAAAGTTCTGCTTAGTAGCATGAATGACAATTACTTATAAATACATGCATATAATGTTTATATATGCATAAATACATGCATATGACATTTTAATATGAATAATATACAATAATGAAAATACAAATTGTATGTGCTTGCATGTATATACCAACATGTGCACACGAATGCAAAAAAAAAGCTTCATTTTCAAAGTGCTGCCCGTGGCTGTAATTCTGTTCCTGCCAAAGCCCAGGGAAGTTGAGGTCTGACAAATGGAAATGCTCGGAGGGATCCTCATCTCTCAAACCCACTCAGTCTGTTTAGGGTTTTCCTCCTGAATGCCATGTGTGAAAGAAGATACCTTTCTTGCTGCTTTCTAAGCCCATGCAGTCAAAGCCTCTCCCTGTTGCTCAGCAATCTCTAAAGGTGAGCAACTTGTAAGGAAAGTTTTCCTCTGGAGGAAAAGCAATTACAGTTGCTGTAACTGGGTTTGCAATCCATCTGGTCTCTCTCATAAATGTAGTTTTCTGTCAGCTTGACCATTGACTCTGCAATGCAAACTTGAACTTTTGCTACTCACTTGGATTAGAGGCCTTTAGCACCTTTGCTGGTTTTGCATGGGACGGTTTTGCTTTTATTGCTCACCTTAGTGAGTAAAATATTTAACCTGAACTTTGAAATAACGTTCTCTGTAGTAACCATGTCATATCCCTCCTCATAGCCAGCTCTTACTCCTGCATCTTTTCTTCCATGCCTACTAAAGGAAGATATTTCACTAATGAACGCTATTCAGACCTAACGAGTCTAAAGGGACTGACAGATGAATTCTGGTGGGTATAGCTGTGAGCAGCTTAAGATGCTGCTGCTTCTGGGCTATCTGCTTGGCCTCCTGCCAGACACGACAACCCTGTGCTGACAGCAGCATGCAATACTATAGGGGTGCATCTTTCTGATAGGGGTGCCACTGCACCACCCAGCTGCTGGGCAGCTGTGGCAGGCAGGGTGGTGAGAAGCATCCAGCAGTGAACTCAGAGCCCTGCATAGCAAGTACAAGACTCGTGCCGATGGCTCCTGCAACACGCTCCCTCCTAGCGAGGGCCGGTCGTCATGGCCTGCGAGGCTGCCGCGATGTGGGGTGTGGGTCTGAGAGCAGGGAAGGGCAGGCTGCGTGGCAGGGACAGGACGGGATGTGTCCTGAGGCCTGGCCTCTGAGGCATCCTCCCAGGGCATGGGCTCCTCAGGCAGGTGCTCATCTGGGGACCCTATGTGTTATTGTTCCCAAGGAAAAAAAAAAACCCAAGCTTTTTAGCTTATTTTCCTCTTTCCTGCAGCTGGCTCTGCGTTTAAGAACAGCGTTGTGGCCCACGTAAAGCCACAGCTAGTGTTCACTTCAGCTCTACGGGTCTAATGCCAGTGTCCAGCCACGTCAAAGCTGTGTCTGTTTTCCTCTGCATGCCTTAATCTGGTTCTTGATCTCAGTGCTGCATTACCCATTCATTTTTATACACTCTAATGTACCTCCTGCAGACTGAGAGGTTTCAGAGGCCTTTACCTGAAACTGCACACTGGGGGCAGGCAGCTGGCAGTGATGGAGGGAAGGGTCAAAGCCAGCACCAGGAAACACATGCCCTGTTGTCAGCAGTGTGGTGGAGTTGGCTCTTAACATTCACAGTTCTGAAGAATTGCCCTGTGTGTCCGGGTGGCACAGGGATGGGTACAATGCTTTCAGCAGCACTGGAGCAGCGCAGACTCTTCTAGAAGCCTAGCACTTTGTTCTCTTTGTTCAGCCCTGCATCTCAGCAGCCTCCTTGCTGCTGCAGTGGTGAACAGGCTGGAGGGCAGCGCTGGCCTGACTTTGTGGTGGGACTCTGCCCAGCAGTGCCTCTGCTCTGCGTTTGCTGAAGCAGCTTGTTCCTACTGTGCTGTGCTCTAGCTGGAAGGATGCAGCAGAGAATTCAATGTATTCTCTAGCATTTAACAGCTCAGAGATTTTTCAGAGGCTTTGGGGGAAGGTAGTGGTAGTCTTTCAGTGTTTTGTGGTTTGGTTTTCTTTGTGTTGCAGAGATTTCAGTTTGCTACTCCCTGCAGTGAGTCGGTGTTCAGACTGCAGCTCCCAGAGCTGGGCCACTTTCCTGTGCATACCTCCTCCAGCCCAACACCTTTTCAGGTCTGTTTTCTGGTCCCTCAGATAAGGGAGGGCAAGGAGGATGTGAAGAATGAAACCAGCAGTTCCAATAGCTGTTATAACAGCTTTCTCTGCAGAGCAATGAACACAATGTGATTTTTGGAGGGATTTATAAGCAAGTTTGGAAGCCACAGAGGGAGTATGTTCTTACCCTCAAGGCACATATGCGTACTCATTAACGTTAATGGAAGCTGCAAGCACTGAACAGAAAATAGACCACGCAGTGCTAAAAGACATGAAGATCTAGTTACCCACCTGGGAGTTGCATTGGCCCAAGACTGGCAGTTGGTACTTTAGCTGTGTTGTGCCAGTCTATCCGGGGTACTTATTGTCTTTTATTTTTTTTCTTATTTAATAAAGGTACTGTATATATTCCTCATCTCTCTGCATTTGTTCATTTGCTGAGAGACACTGCACGGGTGTAAAAAAGCACAAAATTAAATGTGTGGCCCCCCTGCAGTACAGAGATCTTTTTGCTCTCAAGGGTGATGGAAGCTGTGATGTTCTTGATAATGGAAAAGCCTTAATAATATGAGTTCAGGGAGTGTTATGCTGATTTACCAGATTGACTGCATTTGCAGTCCAGGAGGAGGCCTCCTGTCTTAAGCTGAGACTAGTAAACCCTGCTAAACACTTGTGATTCCTGCTGAGCATGTGGGCTTCTTTGCGCTGCATGCCCCAGTGCTCCAGGGATCGGGAGAGATGATAAGCTTGGTTGCCACCCCAGGCTCAAACTGCACTTGTGATTCCACACCATTCTCCCCAGAACTGGCAAACCTTCTAGGAGCTTAAAGCAGGGTTAGTTAGGTATAACACAGAAAGTAGGAGACTTTCTCCAGGCTGCTGCCACCCTGAGGTCCACTGACTGAATAGGTCCCTGTGGTCCCTGGACATGCCAGAAAGGCAAGAAAATGTAAGCCACTTGTTCATGCAGTCAGATGGCACCTAAGAGAGACTATTAACCCAGGTTTCACATCATATAAAAGTCACTAGGCTGCTTTTAGAGCCAACTCAGCCCTGGAAGTACTTCAGCTGGGCTCTTAAGGTGTCTGAATGAATAATCTTTACAGAAAGACCACAATGAAGAGAGTCTCTGAGGAAAGCTACCATGTTGGTGCCCTTGTCTACTGCATGGTTAATTTGCAACCTTGGTAGACCATCCCTGTGTAACTGGAAGGCTATAGTGTCAATATATCTATTCATTATCATCAGGTCACTATATGTCAAGCCTGGAATACTACTAGAAAAAAAAAGCCATCATATTTGTGACTGTATTTCATTTTCTGTTTTGTTTATACCTCAGGGTACCGTAGTACTGGGCCTTCTCTGCATTTCTACCTGTAAAATACTATGAAATGCTAGATTCTTGCATTATTTTGCATCACTGAATGGCTCTAAAATCAGGGCCAGGATAGGAGGAAAGGAGAAATCCAGGTAATTCTCTTGCCTCATTTTGACAGCCCTTCAGAATTCATTAAGTAAGATGAAATGCCTGTGAAAACTACAAAAA
Organism: Heliornis fulica; assembly: GCA_013399135.1. Lineage (NCBI taxonomy): Eukaryota > Metazoa > Chordata > Aves > Gruiformes > Heliornithidae > Heliornis > Heliornis fulica. Next base: position 548,249 of record VXBZ01008474.1, on the reverse strand, counting down.
TAACAGTTTGGAATGCTCACACTACACTTCTGTTTTCCATACCGTGCTTGGCACCGTCTGTTAAAGACATTACGTACAAATGGGTAAGGGCTTGAGGGGTCAGACAGAAATCCTAAGGTCCCTGTGTACTCTGAGAGCTAGTCTGTAATAATAAAGATGTCTGGCAAAACTCATTTGGAATTAAAGGAAAAAAGACAAAGCTGTTTTATTCTGTAGCAAATACATAGGATTTCCACCTCTTTGTCTTACCTTATTTGTAACTGGTGCCCTGATGCTGGTCTAACTTAAATGACCATATAAATCCTTATGGAGTGAAGCATGACTGAGGTCTCAAAGCATTTCCTGCCAAGAGAGGGCAAGCACCCTGCACTCGTGCTGGCTATTCTGGGAACACACAGTGCTTAGCAGAATCACGTCCCAGGAGATTTAAGTCTGGCTTCAGGTGAGATCCTGTCATGACTGTCCTCTGTCTGTTGATAATTTCTTTCTAATGACTGCTCCAATAGAGTAGTCTTGGTTGGTGCTCTGGTTTGCTGCTTGCTTCTCTTCCACTTGACTTAATGCTGGATGGCATCAAGCAACATATGTCTGACATGCTATGACTGTGCGTGGCACTTCATGCTTTTCAGTTGGTAGGTGAGCAAACAGTGCTGTGTTGGGATAACATGCACAGCAGTGACAGCTCAACAGAGCACAGCTTCCTTTTTGCAGTGCCATCAACTTGCCTGGAAGTCACAGTGTACCAGCCTGGGCTTCTCATTGATGCGTGAGGGGAAAAACAAACAAGCACACACAATATTTTATGCTAATTTTAATGGCCATAACTTTGAACTGCTGGCACATCAAACAAGGAGCACATCCCCCAAAGTCCACTGTGATTTCCAGCTGGCTACTGGTTCAGCACAGGGGCAAGGCTTAGATGTGGGAAGTAAAAAGCTGGAATATATTTGAGATCATCAAAGTGCATAGATTAATATCCATTTCCAGTGATATATTTGCTATGGCTTCCATCATTTCTGTGAGATAATCATGAATAACACTCTGCTTTCAAACTCTCAACCAGCTTGAGTGCAACAGTTGAATAATTCTAGCCTCCCTTATGCTTAGCAGTAGAACAAAACAAGTACTTGAAAATCAAGACTCAGGTTGAACATGCCTGGAAGAACTCAACTCTGTGCTGGGAGCAGAAAACCTTCAGGTTGTTGGCCCTAATAGAGCTTTGTGAGATGAAGAAGATTCCTGCAATTTTCTCCCTCCACACATGACTGCAAAGGGAGTAGCTTTTCATTTCCTCTTGGTGAAACACCAAAGGATGGCTTGCCTATAGAATCTTGCCTTAGGATTGGGGCAATAATGCCACAGTTTCCTCAACTGGGAAAGTTTTAATGGCATAAGTTTTTTGCTTATGACAATGGAAATTTCTAAATATGAATAAAATGGTAAATTTTGATTAATAAAATGGTAAGTAATGCTTTGGTCATAAGGAAAATAAAGCACACAACCAAAAAAATAAACATACATGTGTGCACCAAGCAAAAACTTGATATATCAGCTATATCACTAGTGTTGATTCAAAAACTTGGTAATATATCTACCCTCTTTATTTTCTTAAATAGGAGTTGTTGCGAACTAAAGCATGGAAGCTCAAGGTTCTGCATTATTTGTTATTTTCTGTTAAAGATGAAATGTTCTTTACAGCTGTTGTGGATAAGTATAAGATCCTAGTCCTGCAAATACATGCTTGGTGTAAGTAAGAGTTACACCAGATGGAGACCTCTATAAATAACACTAACCCTTTCCCAGTGGTGGAACAGGGGTCTCCACAGCTCTGCCCCTGGCTTATATGACCTTGACTATTTCACTTAACTTTGTCTCAGATCACTCCTTTCTAAAGTAGAGACAGTGATGAAGGTTTTGTTTTGTGAGGTGCTTTGCAATCAACTTACAATCAGAGTACTTCCACTCAGTCAAAACTTGGGCTAATGGGGCATGTGTCAGTGCTTTCCTGAACAGCACAGTAGAAAAGGGGTTTTGAGTGGAGAAAGGAACAGGTGATAACCTGTTGTGATCGAGTGATAATAACAGGTGATTGTCCACACCTCTGGCAGGGTTTCATTTGGGGACACAGGGCAATCACTGTGGAGGGAAGAACTTCAAACAGCTTCTCAGCATAGGAACTGCTCAAGTTCTCTTTCCAAACCTCCTGTTGATATCATGCACAGATCATCTGATGAATAAGGATTGCAGAATCTGGGCTATGATTGTGGACAGCTCTGTGAAATGCCAAATGCCATCAGCTTGTGGCACAAGATGGTAGGTAACAACCCCCCTCAGAGCTTAGGTTGTGTTGTGCTGTCCTGTACTGAGCCTGGGTGGTACCGGGGTATTCCTGAGCGACAGCAAAATGAATCAGCCGCTTACAGCAGCAGCTGCTGGTTTCCTGTGGAGGTGCAACTGCTCAAAGCGTGGCTGCCTCCGTGTCCTAGTGACTGCGGGAGTAGATGCAAGTTCAGTCTTCACAGCAAACTTCAACAGCTGCAAGATGGGATAAAAAGGAACATTTCTTGCAACAGAAAGCTGCTTGGCAAACTAAAGAATAAGATTCCTTATCTGAGAAAGCTGACTGTGATAACAGTTTCAGCAGTCGACGGCTTTTCTGTGGCAAAACCGGCAGCAGCTTGTCCCTCCACCCGTGCCAGTGAGTTCTGCACTTACCTGGTCCCTTAGGATCCAATCCTGCTTGGGTGGTTGCTGCACGCTTCTTCCCTTAAATAATGGGTAATATTGCTCTTACTTTAATTGCCTTTCATGTACCTGAGCTTTCACAACTTTTTTTTTTTTTTTTCCAGAGCTCCACTTACCCTTGTTGTTCCATCTTCTGACTTCTGTGCCTTGGATTTTTTCCCTTTTTTTGCAGGGTGCAAGTTCCTAATCAAGTCTCTTGCTTGTTCCCACTAGTTCTGCCTGTCAGTCGAACTGAACAGATTCTGCAGTTGTCAGTGAGGAAGAAACAGCTTCTGGCAGCAATTCTTCCATTCCTTTTTATGCTCAATCTTTGTCTTTTCATCCTCCATCTCACTTCTCAGGTAGCACAATGAGGTTAGGCCTGGCATTTGAAATGGGAGCAGGCTCTCCAGAAGCTTGTCTGGAATTGTGTACGACACTGTCAGAAGGATATTGTATGCTGCAGACATGCTAGGAGAATTTATAGTGATTAGGCCTGGCTGCATGATCCTTAGAGATCAACACTATTATAGGCTCTACTGATTTCAGTAGACCACTCTGCAACTAAATGCAAGATGAAATGATAGATGCCAGGCACACAGAGAAATCCTGAGTGGGAGGCAGCTGATAATATGTGGCTTGTCTGTAGTTTTGTTGACATTTTATTTAGAGTTGAAGAGGAGAGAGGAGTCACCCCTATGGAGATGAGAGTGAAATTAATAGCTGTGAGGGTTTTTTCCTAAAGCTGATTATACTATTTCAGCAGTGCTCGGCCTCTGACCACAGAGCTGTTACATCTCCAGGCACCACTGCCTGCCTGTGAGCTGCTCTGACAGTGCTCAGTCCGCTTCAGCTATCACCACAATCACCCAAGAGATGCTCAGCCACAACCTGCAGGAGCTGCTTCTGCAGGGTCATTGTGTGTCCTTTTGGTAGAGCCAGGAGTGCCCCTTTGGATGAACTCTTGTTAGTTGGCTCTCATTTACCTTCTGGATGCTCCTGCTTCTGTGACTCATCTTACCCCTGCCATCAAGGCTGTGCTTTGTTTTGAAATGTGATCTCTGTGGTGGAAGGGCCTGCCTGATGTGTCCTTCAGCAGCAGCTGGAGGCTTTTACACAGCTGCCTCGAGGAAAGTAGTTGGGCAAAGCCCACGAAATTTCTGGGGGAGCAGAGCTTAGTGAAGTCTGTTAGTTCTTTCTTGCTGGTGGGAGATGTTGAGGAAGCACAGCAGCATTTGTGGAGCTGCTGGGCCTCTGGAACAGTTGGACACAATACATTTCATGCTGGAGTCCCTGAGAAGTCAGTATTATGCACAGTACCACCTCGGTAGGTCTGCCAGCTTGATTTATTGGGCTGCACTTATTTTAGAAGCTTCGCAAACAGATTGCTACTTATGTAAGGAAATGATGGATTTGACCTGCTTATTGTATCTGAAGTAGAAGATAGGCATCGTTCTGGATCTAAAAATTGAATACTCTCATATCTCCAGGCAAATTATTCAAGTCTTTGTGTATAGTGACTGCTAGTGTTATGGACAGGATATTTGTGAACTAAAGCACCAGTTAAGTTGGCAATTACAGACTATTTTTCTAGGCAAATGAAGCAGGTGAGCTAAACTTACTGTTTCATTAAGGACTTGTTCTTTCTTTGGCTTGGTTTCCCTCTCTGTGAACCATTTCAGAGTCCACTATTCGGGTGCAGGTACTGGGTTTAGAAATTGTCCAGAGGAAGGAACACTCGCAGAGGTGAGTTTCATTCAGTGTCTCTGTGAGGACTGGGTCAGACAGCCTCTCTCTGTACCTTACCTTCTCCAAGTTCATGAACATGGTGCAAATGATTTCCCACATCCTGACCCTAATCTATGACAGCTAGTAATCAACAGCAGCCAGGAGCTGCATCAGACAAAGCATGCCTTTGCTTACATGAGCATTGCCGAACGATTCCACAGAGGTCTTCAGTGCCCTTTGCACAGCAGCTAATGTATGATTAAGCAGCTCAGCATTCAAAGGATTACTGGTATCACAGTGGGGTCCACTGTGTGGCAAGCTCACATGACATAGATGTCCAAGACACATGTCAGTGGGACTTTGCTCTTCTTGCATACTCAGAAGCATCTCTTTCTGAGCAGAAGAGACCATTTCTTTCTGCAGGCCAACAGAAATGCTGCTGCACTTGCAGCCATCACGTGGCACAGCCTGTAGAAACTCAGACAAAATGCAGAGCCTCACCATTTTCTGCCTGATGCTCAGGGAATGCGAGATGAGTGGCTGCAGAGAGGGAGAGGGGGCAGCTGCCGTGGGATGACAGCTATATGAGAACAGGGCTTTAGTAGCTGCACCGCAAGGAAGATGCCGGGTGGGGGTGGCAGGGGCTGATGTCACTCGTCGTTCTCAGTGTGAAATGCAGTTTGTGGGTAGCTGTAAGAATAGAGCAATAATAATTAATTTACAGTAAAACAGTGAAAGCTGTTCAGGTTTCACCCCCAAGATGACAGTCAAGATACCATGAATGTTCTTTAAAACTGCAGGGCTTTGCTCCTGTTGTTTTTCTGTTGTGACCATACTTCACTCCTCAGTGCTCTGCCCCTGTAGAGGTTCCTGCAGCCACCAGCAAACAAGCACATACGCTTCGCAAATTAATTTCCCTGCAAGAATGATCCAGTAGTTCTATTTGCACACTCTCTGTGTAGTTCATTTAATGATGCTTTCGCAGCTGATAAATTCCTGTGTGAATTGCCTTTCTGTATCGAGAATCCCTTCACATTATACACAGCACCAGAAGATTGAATTGCTACTGTTGCACTGGCTGCAAAATCCGTTTTGGGTATGCAGGCTGTGGGCTATCTGGAACAGAACAAACCAGCACTTCAGCAATATCGGGTGCATGTGTGGGCAGTGTGAGGATCCTGTACTCGGATTCCCACTTCCCCGGCAATCCTCCCACCTCTCCGTCCTCAGAGCCTGTTCCGCGGGAGCTGCTGTCACTTACACCCGGGCAATGCCACAGACCCCGGCCTCTTGAGTCTGGGCATGTTTGTTCAAGGGTGTTTTTTGAGATGGATACTCAGAAACCATTGCAACCTAAAAGAAGCTACTGTGAGATTTTTTTGTTTGCCTCCATTTGCACTCAATTCATGTTTTTTTATTCTGTAAAAGGAGGATGATTCAAATTGATTTTTCTTACTTATCCGAACTCTTGCTTTTCCTGCCTTTCCAGGGCTGTGCAGGCAGACAGTAACTTTTAACTTCAGTGAACAGTACAGAAAGGCTTGATTGCAAATAATTTGTAATTCTCAACACATTTTTTTTTTCTTTGAATATTCGGTGTTATCTAGAAAAATGAGGAGCATCAATTACTCTGTCTTTAAAAGAACCAGGATGTGAAGTTCAAAATAAAGCATGAGGCCGGGCATTCAGAAAGAGACTTAGTCACTTTGTAATTTTCTGAAAATGACTGGAGACCTTCTCAGTGCAGGAAAGTTTAACCAGCAGAGCTCAGAGTGTGAGAGCGATGGAGGGGCCAGCCAGGGAGTCAGTCTGCTGTGGTGGTTTGGGAAGGGACTCTCTCCAGCATGCCAATACTCCAAAGTTTTTGAAATGTCCTAGTGTCCTGGCTCTGCCTTTGTCTAGCCAAAGCGGAGGGCCTGCAGCCCCTGCCCTGCTGGGAGGAGGCTCTGGCAGCAGGGAACTTAGTGCAGCAGGTGGGCTTTTGTGAGTCCCCAGCAGGTATGGCCACCTTGGCGTATGTAGCGTGTAAGGAGCCATGGTGTCGGGGCTGGTCTTTCGGTTTAGCAGCCCAGAGTCACAGCCCTCAGCTGAATGTGGCAGCAGCCTGTCTTCAGCTTCATGGTGCCTGTCAGCTGCCATGGCTGTACTGCTGGATTAACACAGAACTGAGTTTAACTGCAGGGCTCAATCCTGCTCTGTTACACTGGTGGTTAATTCTGGACCATTACTGTTGAAGCTCCTAGATTTCCACCATTTTGAATTAGAGCAGAAATCAATAATTTTAAAAGCTGAAAGAATTTGTAGCAAAAATGAAGGGACCTGAATACGTTTGAGGAAGTCCCCTCAATCATAGCTATGAGGCATCCAAGTAGCACATCGGTATTATTTTATGATACTCTCTTTTACTCCTTTCATTTTCAGTAGTTTTTTCCTCTTTAAATGCCCAAATAATTTCCAGTAAGAACTAATAAATTCAGGAGGGGGAAGAAATATGTACTGCATGAAATTATTCTGCTTGAAACCACCTGTTGCTTGCAAAGCTGTTTGAATGAATCAGGTGGTTCTTTTATTCCTTCCATGTTCTTTCCCTCTTTGCTTTTTTCTGCTGGCATGTTTCAGAAAAGGAAGCAGTAACCTGCAGGGAAAGGACTTATGACCATGAGGACAATATTATTTCGGAAGCCATTTTTTTTGTGACAGAGATACATTCTCAGATGTTTCTTTCACCTATTGCTGATGCTTCTAAAGCAGTTTGCCAAGAAGCATCTTTGTGTGTGTATTTTTTATAGCTGTTTGCAGTGTTGGAACATTTGCCTTCAAAAATTCCTTGGAGAAGAAAAGATGCGTGTTCAGCACTGCATGCCTACAATAAATACGTTTAAATTTGCTTTTGTTTTCTACTGGTTCTTTCTGGTGATGGGAGGTATTGTGCAAGGATTGATACAAAGAAATAAAATAAAAACCTTCTGTAAACTACCTTAGAGCCTAAACTGGTGAAAGATAAGTGGTGAAAAGTGGCCTTAAGAGGCAAAAATGACAGGCGAGGCCCTGTGGCCTCTGACAAAGAGGTGAATTAAACTCGGGTCTCCTGAGTGCTGATCTTTTGCACACTTCAGAGAACTTTGCCTTTTTAAATTCAGTTTCACTGAGAATATTCAAACTTAATCTACAGAGATAATGAAATTCAAGCCAATATAAGCATTGGTGCACAAATGTGTTGAAGATTATTGTCCAACTTTGAGCTGACAGTTCATTTCATTAAAGCCAGTGGGGTTACTCACAGTCTTGAACTTACAAACTTATATACATATATATGTTCTGTGCAGCCCTAGAGCTGGATTTTCTCCTTTATGTGAGGTATATCAGAATCTGTGCATCTTTGGTTCACTGTCCAGCACTTTCAGAGTTTAATTAAAGAAATTCTATTTCCTTTCACTCCTGGAGGCTCTTGTTAATAGAGTTACCCCTCAAAATACAGCAAGATTAGCTCCTTCTGCATTTAAAGTAATATTTTTAAGAATTTAAAAAAAAATGCTTAGGCTCCAAATCAGCCCTTCATTTAGAAAGCAATTCACTGCTGTTACCTCTTGTAGAAATTGAAAGGGAGAAATTTTCCTATTACATGTACTTTTATTATGTTTGTTATGGTGAAGAGAACAATAAATTGGCTTGTCTCTGAATTGCAAAAGCTGGTAAACACCCAAAAGACAACAGAAAATTACAACATTAATTTTAGTATTAGATGTTTTCAATCATTCCTTATACAGTGAGAAAATAATAAAAACAATCTGATAACATTTTCATATTTCAGTCTCTCCTTAAAGAGTAAAAAAAATATTTCAGAAGGGTAAGAAGACCAGAAGCAGTCTGTATTTCCAAATTTAACAATGAAAGGCAGATTATCCGGGCATGTCTGAGAGCTATGCATAACCTTTGTGCTACAAATATCTCATTTTAAAAATGTCATATTCTGCTTATTTAGTAGAATTTCCATAGAGCTATTTTAAGCTCTGTGCTTCTTGCATCTAGATGAGAACTGAAGTTATTTCAGCCTGATTGTTTTGTTTCACTTGCAGTTTATTAGAGCTAGATAATTGCTTGGTACTAGGATGCTATTAAACATGGAGAGTTCCTGCCCAAGCAGCGTAAACTCTGTGAAGTTCAGTTTTGCTTGCAAGTATTGTGCCTCCAGCACAACAACTGCAGTTGTTCGGGCCGTTCTGATACAAAAAAGGAGGTGCTAGCACAGCACCCCGGGCTCCCACAGCCAGGGCAGCTCCTGGAGGGCAAAGAACCACGTCACAATGGCTGCGCTCTCTTCCTCCGATTGCCTCTGGTCTGCTTGAAGTCCTCAAGGGCCTGTTGGTCTCCTCCATTTGTGCGTTTTTGTAATAGAAGCGCTCATGAGGGCTTTGTGGTGCACTTTGATGTGGCTGTTTTAGGGAACTTGAACCTGGCAGGAGGAGAAATAGTCCTCACTTTCATGCCTTCCATCTAGCTTTGGATAGGTCCTGTGGGCTCTGATGTATGTGTGGCAGAGTCTCAAGGCAAGTTACTGGCAATAGTTGCACCAAGGATGTAGTAATCCATGTTGAAAAGCACTTAATTACTCCATGTTTAGAGCAGACAACGTGGCTGTATGTGTATCACCAACATGTCAGCATGGTTTGCTTTTCATAGGAGTTTATGTTCCCAGCAGGCACCGACTGCTTTTTCTGCCTGATAAATGTCAAGTACTTGCAGCAATCTTGCCTGTTCTTCTCTGGAGATTGCCAAATAATCTCCTTTCATTGGCTATGGGATCTTGCCAGGGCTTCTGCATTCATGTGCATTTATCCCTGCCAAATGTTGTAACTCAGGAACTGTACAAATACTCCTTGCTCCTCCCATTAGCTTTGCACAGCTCTGTTCAGTTGTAGGATTCCTGGGTTTTTCTCTTCTGTTGTTCCTGGCTAGGGCAGTAATTCACAATCCATATTCCATTGTTGGGTGCACCATGTAGTTCAGTCCTTGCTCTGGAGCTGTGTTTCAGAGAAGCCTTTCTTAAATAAACATGATAAGCATCTGGCATCATAGCCACGTTAAAGCCAATTCAGTTTGCCTCCTGAACACCCTGCTGCAGCTGAGCGGAGTTCCAGGAGGTATTATGCAGTTCCTCTGTTCTCAGTAATGACAAAGAGATGCCTTTGCATCTATTTACCCATGTAAATATACTGTATACAATATCCATTTACCTGTGTATTTTCTCCAGGAAGTTTTATAGCACCAAATATTTAAAGCATTTAGTTTTAAATTTTAGTTTGAAAAAGTCCAGTTTGTCAGGGAAGGAGAAATATCCTCATAACATACCACTTCCTGGAAATAGATGCTTTAATAAAATAAGGTATATGAGAAGAAAAAAATTCTTTTAATAGAAGTAAAGTAAATCTTTCACCTTGTCATTTTTTACCCTGTGTATCATATTGCAAGACTGGGTCATTTGACCTTTTTGTTGATAATGTCACCAAGATATTTTAGGCTAATGCTACATATCATGCTATGGCAGATGAGAATGCTGTGTGTGTCACTGCGGTCCCTAATTTCAAGCCATGCAAAAATACTTTACAAGACTGGATGGTAGAATGTCAATCATTTTTTCCATGACATTTCTCATTTCCTTGTCTTTAATGGAATAACTTGTGAATGTCATGTATGCAAAACCCCACAACTAAGGACAGGACTTGATCACATTGTAGAGCCTCATCAGTTGAACAAAAACTTTGAAAATGGAAGGGGAAAAGAGGCAAAATATGCTAGATCTAGGAGTTTGTTTGAAAACCCAGTATTCTTCACCACTCTGAGCTATTTTTAGGTAAAATATCAGTTAACACTAGCCTTGAATGACCTCCAGCACAACAGCTTTTTTTAATAACTTTGTCCATCAGTAACATCTCACCAATAAGGAAATGGAAGAGTGGGGATATGGCTGTGAGACAGCATGTTCTCAGGGTGACACTGTCGCATGGGAGAAGCAGAAGATGGCACAAGGAGCAAAGGGCTGAGGAAGACAGAAGTGTGGGAAAAATTTGTATCTCAGCTATCCAATAAGGTTGGTAGATGCACAGAGGACTGAAGACTGCAAGAAGCATCTCTGTACAAAATACACAATTTTCAAATGCAGCAAAGTCTATAATCCTCTAGTGAGCCTGAAGCAGGGTTTGGGTCCTGGGAAACGTGTTCAGAAATGATCAGGCAGTCTGTGCCAGTCTCATTGACTGTCTCTTCATTTTAATGACATCAATCTGAAAAAGTTTGCTTTTGCCAGGGTTGTAAATCAGATTAACAGAGGTTTGGAGAGAGGATTGATAGCAAGTTTATGTCAGTAAAATGAGCATGAACATAATATACAAATAACAGATGAAACAGAAAGGAAATAGTGATTTAGCTGGAAGCAGGGCAAGAAAAATCTGTTGGTATTGTCAAATACATCAAGAGTAATATTTTCAGCAAAGCCCAAATGATTCTTGTAGCCTACATCTCATTCCCAAAAGTCTCTCCTAATACATTCAAGAAAATTAATTTGGGTTATTTAAAAAGACAAATTTAAAGTGCATTAGGATATATCCACATATCGAAAAACTATCAAGTTACCGAATACTCTTATTTGTGGTAGCTTTGCATGTCCCCAGCCTGCTTCAAAGGGGAACATACTAATTGGAACCATCATTAAAGCATAATACCATTTTTAAGGCTGTGGGTGTTTATTTTTTTAATTCTGGAGAGATTTCTTTTTCTTTCAGCTTTGTTGTACTTTAGTTATACATTGATCATAAATAATGTTGTTAACGAAGAGTGGTCTCGTTACTTCATCTATGTGCACACATGTTCACAGCTCCTTACTCCTAAACAAAACTGGAAGCTTGTTTAATATCTGCTTTTACTGCTACAGTTTGTAAGTATCGAGGAGAGGTTATTTAGCAGATCAAAGCAGAAGTGTGACAGAGTGGTAACACTGTGTTTGAATCCTCCTCTGCTGGTGACCCAATCATGTCAGGAAGATGCTGTGATGCGGGCATCTTCCAGCCCTGAGCCAGCATCCCCACAGACTGTCAAAATGCTGTCCTTCAGCTGGCAGAGCAATGCCTTGGTGGTGGTGTTAGTGATACATTTGAGGCTGTTTCTAAAAGAGGGTTTTTAACTCCATGAGCCTTGCCTGCTTGGTTTCACATTAGAAATTTGCTGGCTGTTTCTTGATGGATCAGCAGAAGGTGTCTGGAAATTTCTCTGGGCCCTCAGTTTGCAGTTGCACATCTGTAGCAGGGAATTACAAGGAGGAGCAAATTCTGGTAAGACAGAAAAGCTGCTGCTCTGAACTGTCCTGTAGTTGAGGATTTTTTTTTTAATTGGGAAACTTGAGGTATCAGGCTTTCAATGCAAGAACTATTTACCTGACAAGAATGCAAATTAGCTTTAGTGTGTGTGTTAAGTTATGTTTCTGAATAAGTTTATTGGGTCCATTTAGGATAAACACCGATTTCAACCAAAACATTTAATGAGGCATTATTAACCCCAGCATTTAATGAGATGTTTTATTAGCTATTTATGCAAAGTGAACAAAATAGAATTTGCATGAGTTTATTGTTTAATTCATAAAGGAGAATTTCTAAGAAATCCTTGACTTCTCATTTAAAAAAAAATAATCATGTTTTGATTTATAATTTCAAAGACAAAATGGTCTATTGTTTCTAGAAGTACCCAGTTTTGGAAGGATCTGAATCTGATACCTTGTGCCCTCTTGGCTTCACCAAAGTCTCATTGATTCATAGGCTAGAGTCCAGATAAAGTATTCAGATTATCTCAACCACAAATTTTACAGTATTCGTATGTAAGTGTTGACTTACTGCAACTTGCAGTAAGTGTCACTGCAGAGTTGCATCACTGTCATACCAGTATGAATGTCCAGATCTTTACTGTTCTCTTGCAGCCATAAGGAGTTCATTTGGATACTTAGTTTTATGTCTTTGGCAATGTCTTTAAAATCCCACACTCATATTTGAAAAGTCTACTATTAAAAAAAAAAAAGTCCCCTGTCCAAATAGTTTGGGAGAGAGCAGATGTCTCGGAGGAAGGGAAGAGCTCACTAGCTACTTAATACTGGAGTGTCAGCGTTCTGGGGGAGAATTAGGAGTGTTTTGAATAGGGTGTTATTTTTATAGAGTGCTATTGATGGAATACCAGAGAAAACCAGTGACAGACTGGTCCCAAGATATCCATTCCAGAGTTATGACACTGTAGCAGAGATCCTGTGTTGGAAAAGAGTCTTACATACTTCTGATGAGTTTATATTTGTTCTGTTTTCAGTGTCAGCCAAACCAAGACCTCACAGTGATGAATACACAAAGAAGATTCCACCTCCTAAGCCGAAAAGAAATCCAAACACTCAGCTAAGCACATCATTTGATGAAACATATATCAAAAAGCATGGCCCTATGAAGACAACACTCACTAGGGATGCCTCTTTATCACAGGTCAGCAGTCCTGCCCCAGACACAGAGGAAGAAGAGCCTGTTTATATTGAAATGGTAGGGAATATTCTCAGAGACTTCAAAAAAGATGAAGATGACCAAAGTGAAGCAGTCTATGAGGAGATGAAATACCCTATATTTGATGATGTAGGCCAAGATTCAAAATGTCAATGTGAATATGACCATCACACTTGTTCTTCTCAGTGTGCTACTCCCACAGTGCCTGACCTAGATTTCACCAAGTCTTCAGTGCCATCTACTCCCAAGGGCTTGCTTTGTGATATTCCCCCACCATTTCCAAATCTGCTTTCTCACAGACCTCCACTGCTGGTGTTCCCACCAGCACCAGTGCAGTGTTCCCCAAATTCTGACGAGTCTCCTCTAACTCCACTAGAGGTCACAAAACTTCCCGTTTTAGAAAATGTGTCTTACATCAAGCAACAAGCCGGAGCTTCTCCATCTTCACTGCCACCTCATACACCAGGACATCAAAAACTGGAGAAAGACCAGACAGTATCTCATGGAACTAGCACCCCTGGGCACACTTCCTCACCTCCACATCCTTCTACCTTATACAGAACACAGTCTCCACATGGCTATCCTAAAAGTCATTCTGCCTCACCTTCTCCTGTCAGTATGGGAAGATCTCTTACCCCCTTAAGCCTGAAAAGACCTCCACCTTATGACTCTGTACATTCAGGAAGTCTCTCAAGAAGCTCTCCATCAGTGCCTCATTCTACAGCCAGAAACACATTGCATGAAGGAGGAAAGATGGTAAATGCCTCGGTCAGTACCTATGGGTCATCCTCTCAGAGTGGTTCCCGTTCTCGGACACCCACCAGTCCTCTGGAGGAACTAACCAGCCTCTTTACCTCAGGACGAAGCCTCCTGAGGAAGTCCTCCAGTGGCCGAAGATCTAAAGAACCTGCAGAAAGTAAGTTCATGATGCAATTTTTCCTCATTTGTCATTGCATAATGAATTTTTTACTACATTTCACTAAATTGTATACTTGGAAAAATAAAATACCTGAGAAGTTTTAATTTCTTATATAAATTTATTGTAAAGGGAAGACAAATTATTATTGTTGCAATTGCTTTAGTCTTCACATTGTTATATTTTTAAGTATGTATACGGCACTGCAGAAACACAATTCATGGCTTGGTCTTGCAAAAGGAGTCAGTTTTCATTAATGTTTCCACAGTTGCAGGGGTCCCATGTGAGTTGGGATCTTCCCACCATATCACATCCTTCCTTTCTTGATGGATGCTAAGACACAGTAATTGTCCAGGCAGCTTGCAGCAAAATAACCAACAGCAGTTATTTATTGCCAGTGATCCATTGATTGCCCTTAACTTGGCCAGTGATCACGGTGTGTATGACAGCAACCAGAGGTACAAGCATAAACCATTCCTCTCCTTCCATACTGTGCCAAAACTCTCTCATTTAGCTGTGCCGGTGGGACTGGTTAGGAGGCCATACCGTGAATTGATCTGAAAACCAACATGCCGCATTAACCACCGGCAGGGAAAAGCACGGGAGGAAGTTGTGCAGGAAAGCCTTAAGCCAATATTGACTTCCCATATGCTGCGTCACGGAATCGTTGTCCCCTATGCATTCAGGTTCACACAATGTGCACCTGTTTCTGAGCTAGTGGAATATGGAACATCCTAATGAAATTAGCAGGAGTCATGGTGAGAGTGAAAGCAGAGCCTGGCACCAGTATTTCTGTTGCTAAACGGTTCCTGTTCAGTGGCGCCAAAGACGATGTCTTGCAGCGGAAGGAAGTCAGAACAGCTTGTCTCGGAGTGCAGAGTGAGCTCAGCACGCTTTCTCCACCAGCTTCAGTCAAATGAGTTAATGACTTTGCTTTCTCAACACCTGCCAAACAGAAAAGCTCTCTTTGGAGAACACCTGATCTTATCTTTGTGTAAGTGCTATATTATACCTTTTTGGAAGCTGCCACATATTAAGTACGATGTGATAAACTGCACTGGTTAGTAGCTGATAAAGGAAGGGTTTCTGGTTTCTAGGTTTCCATATCGCTACAGAAGTGAAGTCTGCACAGCCTTTGTGTGTTTGTGTCACTCGGTCACACTGCAGTGTGGTCACATCACTTTAAGGCATGCTCAGGGGCTCACCAGGACACCTTCCCTGAGTTTGCATGGGCAGAGGTTGCCTGCCTTGCACCTCTGCAGCTGAGTACGTGCTCGGGTGTAAGTATGGAGAAGCTTGGTGACAATCGTTTGGGTTGGAATACAAAGCATTCCTTCTGATTCCTGGACTCCACTGCCCCAACCTCAGCAGTCTTATTCGTATTTATCTCAGTGCAAATCAGAAGTAATGACTCTGAAATCAGAAGGTGGAGGTGAGAATGACATTAGCAGAATACTGAGAATCCGAATGAGTGCAGCAGTTTGTTTAATTTGGCTTTAGTATTTTTTTGGCCTGCTGTCATAAATATGAAAGTCTTAGCTCCATGATTCAGTAGGGCTTCACTAAATGATTACAGTAATAAACATACAATAATGCCAGATTTGTGTGCTGAATGGAAGCAAGTTTGTACCTAAAAGGAAAGATGATTCTTGTAATTGGGACAATTATGAGGGATGTGATGTGACTTTTGTAAATAAATGCAGTGAAGTGGTAGGGTGATTTTGGCAAATTGCAGACAATATTGAGCATTATTAAACATGTTTCTCACTCATAACTGTGCAGAAATCCCCTGTAAATGCCATGATACACCAGATGTACCTGGTTAGCTTTGTAAACTGGATGGTTTTATGCTCACTGATATAGGCAGGCGTACTGGGTTTGGAACCTTGGAACCCATAGCAATTCCTGCAGTGAATGTGGCAAGTCCTGGGAAACGTCAGCAAATCTGTACTGCTGTCTCATACCTACCTCCCTGAAGACATTCTCTATATTCCACTTGACTGAAATTGAATGCAGACCTTTCAAAGGCCTTTTCGCTGATAAATTTCAAATAAATCTTGCCCTGCAGATCCGTACCAAGAACAGCTTTCTTGGCCTCTCAAGGAACATCGTTCTGCTTGCTCCTTGGAAAGTAGAAATGTGCTCCTTACTGGTCGTGAGCGGTAAAACAAGAGATATGAAATAGAAACTGTGTTCATTTACTTTAAAGACAAACAATAATGTTATAAATAGACACCGGTGGTGAAAAGGCTCTGGAGTGTGCAGCTGTGTTGAGTAAATGAACAGACTGCCCATCTAATCCGATTGTAATTTGTCTGGTATTTACAGTATGACTTTAATCCTGTGGGATTACTGCATCGAGCAAGAACCAGGTTTGTGCTCATATTAAAGAGGTAGAGGACACTCCAAGTTTTACAGAGAACATGTTGGAACACATTTTATGTCTTGCAATTCTATATTAAAATAATCCACCATAAAGAATCTAACTTGTGGGATTTGAGTGGAGAGTCTAACCAGACTGTCTCATTCACATGCTGTGATTATAAGTAGTGATAGATAGTGTAGACTGGACTAATGAGACTATCCGTTAAAGAAATCTTGCTCCTGTAAATCACACTAGAAGTCTAAGGCACTCATACAATTCTGGATTATTCTTTTTAAGCTATGGGAGAGCAAAGGCATGGCATAGCATAGGACTAACAGACTGCCATGGTTTTGTAGTTGTCACTTCAGTATCATTTACTGTCAGCATGCAGAAAGATGTCCAGAACCTAGGAGATAATAACAACAAAAAAGTAATTATGTGATTCTTATAAAATCATGCTAGGAAACTAAGAGTATTTGCTTCCAAAATATAAAATTATTCTGAGTGTATCTCAATCAACTTTCCCATTGAATCCTGCAAGACTCAGCCCTCTGTGACTTGTCTGAAGCTCTCACTGTCATATGCTAGTAAAAAAAAATATCACAGTACTGAATTTTATATTCATCTGTGTGTATTTGGAAAATATTGCAGCGGTTACAGAGAAAACCATAATCTTTATTGTTATTACTGCATCTGACTTCGTGAAAATCTGACATCTGAGTCCAAGCTCAGAATGTATTCACTGGCTTTTAATTTGTGGCATTTTCTTTTTGAGAAGGGGAACTGCACAAACCTTATTTCTAGTCAGCAGCTTTAATATACAAGCAACGCTGCCCTGTAATATTTTCTTTACTCTTCTGCTATTTTTCCCTTTTCATCCCCCTACATCTTATTCCTATAGAGTTCACTGGAATTGCTTAAGTGGGAGATTGGGATAAATCAGTGATACTGAAGAGACTGTCACCTCAGGGCCATGTTTTTGGCGGATATGAGCTTCTGTTGAAGCCCTGGACATGTTGCTCAATGCACTCAGCATCTACAGGCTGCAGCTGTGATGTGCGTATCTGGATTTCATAAGCAGCTCGCTTATTATGCTGTGTTCTTCTAAAAATCCTCTTGTGTGCTGTTAGCATCTTAAACATGCATTGCAGCACAATTATGAAGGTGGGGAGAAAAGAACAAAGAAAAATAAATTGTAAGGCTGAATCAAAAATGAAAAAAATGGTGGAAGTTGATCACAAAAAAATGCAGAAAGACAGAACCCCTACATAAAACCCTAAGAAAAGGGGGTTTCCCCCTAGGAAAGATGCAGGACATGAAAAATGTGACAGAGGGAAAAAGATAGATGTATTATTTGTCATGAACTGCTCTTTAACCCTTCTTGCTCTTGTGTGGGGTAACACGGTAGTGTGCCCTGACAGTTGGCAGACCCCTGTGAAACATAATGTCGGGCCTCGGAGGTTAGAGGAAAATGATTTAAAGGGCACCAACACGGCCTGAACGTCCTTGGGCTGCTGCTGTGTGTCCTTTTCTAACGCCATTGGAAGGTGGCTGAGGGTGACTGCTCAGTCCAGCTGCGTCGCACGGCACGTGCCTTTTGGGGTTATTCTCTGGGTGTTACCCATGTCCATTTAAAGAGGGAAGTGCAGAGGGGGAGAGGGAGGAAATGGTCTTCAGATTTTGTGAAGCTGCATTTGCTGCCTCTGTCTTTTCTGCACCATAGAAACATGCTGTACTCCAAATACAGAAGTGAAGTTACAGAATCACAGTATATTATGAGCTGGAAGAGACCTCGAGAGATCACTAAGTCCAACTCCCCTGCACAAGCAGGATCATCTAGAGTAGATCACTTAGGATCATGTCCAGATTGGTCTTGAATGTCTCCAAAGAAGGAGACTCCACAACCTCTCTGGGCAGCCTGTTCCAGTGATCTGTCACCCTCACAGTGAAAAAGTTCCTCCTTATATTAAGATGGAACTTCCTATGTTCCAGTTTGGAACCATTTCCCCTTGTTCTATCACTGGCCATCACTGAGAAGTCCTGTGTCTGTAGACATACCCACATCCTAAAAGTCAAAAACAAAGGAGGTTCTGGTGTGCATCTGAGCTGTGCTCACTTCCAGCAGTGCATTTCTTCTGGGTGCAATGGTCCTGTATACCCTTGGCAGGACCAGCCCTTTCTGTTGGTGTATTGGCGGTTTCCATCTGTTCTGGCTTCGGTTTCCTCATATTTTCCAGGGAACTTTGTGCCTGTTTTGAGCAAGTATTGCAAATGCTCATCTTAATGTACTGCACAAAATGATAGTTACCTCTGCTGCGTGCCCTGACTCTGTGCACGTGGTGTGAGACCAGGACATGTGATGCCCAGCAGCTCGTTGCTCTTTTCCCTAGCTGCTCTGCAGGACTTCGTAGCTGCTTTGGCTTTTGCCTGCAGAGGGTTTCACTCTTCAGCTTTTAATCACATACAGGGAGGAAATTTTATGAACGTGCTACTTCAAAAATTCAGTTAAATTGATTGAAAATTGGGATAATTATTAACATTTCCTGTTCCTGGCGGGTACCCACATGCATTAGGAATCTAAACCTTTTTATTGTAAGCTGTCACATAGAGTGGGAGGGGAGGGTTGCAGAAGTGACTTAACTTGTGAAAAGGAGCTCATGCCTATTTCAGGCAGTAAAGACCTTCCCATGAAGAAATTGTGGAGTTAGAGTGGAAATTTTTACCTTTTTTTTTTTTTATGATGCTGGTTATTTCCAAGTAGCTAGAAAGCAGCTTTGGATTCACTGTTAGGTAGAGCTGTATGTTGGAAAAGACAGTTTGGGAAATAAGTCAAGTGAAAATTCACACCACGTGGGTCTGTTCAGATGTTTAACCTCCACCTCTGTGCATTAAATGTAGGATGAGGGATGTAAATGGGAGGACTTAATGGACTTAGGATAAAAAATGCTGGCCTAAGGAGGGTGGACTTGGTATGCCATTGACCTGTGCGTATTTCCTCATTTGGATACCGCTTGCCTGTGGTATTTTGAAGAGAAGAGCTTGTCTGCAATACTAGGCTAGCCATAAAAAGCTACTCCACTACATACCATTGCTCAAGTGCTGCATAGCTGAGAGTATCAGAGACTAAAATTTGGAAGTCTACATTATTTCTCACCTCTGGGTTAATATATTTCTGTAGTTTTGCATAAAGAGGCGTGAGTCTAATTCTCCATCCCTTTTCTGCATTTAGGAATTGATTGTGTGCAGTAACATTTTAGGAATTGATTGTGTGCAGTAAGAGTGCCATGTTCAGCCCAATAAGATAGCTATAGCTTTACAGGAACAATATTGCATAACTGTGGTTACTCCGGAACCTTTGTGCCAGAGGAGTATTGGCTTCTCCATTACAGGTGAAGCAGCTGTTTCACTAGAAGTTATCTTTTCTAGTGTGATGATCTGTGACATGTATGAGATTAGTTGAGAGTGGTCATGTCTCATTTGACAGTCCTGAGAGCAGATCTAAAAGAAAAGACTCAGAGGAGGGGTCAGGGGGAAGTGCCAAAGGAAAGGAATAGAGGGCGAGAGAACACCAGCTTTGAAGAGGGTTACACTTGTGTAGCACTGGAAGAATATGGTCTTAGCCACAGTTAACTGCATTTAGTAAAAGCCCGAAGAAGTCTCTGTCCTTGCCTATCAATTACTATCAGTCGAGATACAAGCAAGAGAAGGAGTAGCAGCATCAGTAGTACTTTCCTGAAGTGCTCATCCGTGAGTGCATATTCAGGGCAAGAACTGTGCACACCTGCACCACAAAGGTCCTGAGCTGTCTGGTCTGCTGGTGTCAGTTGAGCCTCTCAAGCTCTGCCCTTCATCAGCAGATGTGGTTGGGTTGGGTGTGCCATGCTGTGAGACAGAACAGAAGACAACTGAAGTGTAAGCATGGATGAGCAGATGTAGTCAGCATTCTTCAGGAGCCAAGCTTTTGGGGAAAAACAAGATGAACTTTGCAGCTGAGTGACCTGGAGTGCTGCTCCAGACATACCTGTTGTTGTCCTTCAGTAGTAATCCTTAGACCCCCTAGTGAAGGTTGCAAGACTACATATTTTGATCCATATCAGGTAGCCCAGACAGCTGGAGCCTCTTGTTGAAGTCGACGTGTATTCCCCAATTAACAAACACAGGAAAAAAATGGAAAGAAAAATCACATCCTGAGAGTAAGGGCATTCAGGTAAGCATGCAAAGAGCAGACCAGCATTTCCCCTAGGTTTGCTCGAGGTGAGAGCGAGCAGAGTAGCAAAGGTACAAAGAAGAACCATGTGAAGGGATGAACGGCAGTTCAGGGGCAGCTTGCACATTCCTGGGTGAAATCCCCTGGCAGCTCCTCTGCCGCTGCCCCGTTTCGCATTGCACGCCAGTAGTGCGGTTATTTCTCTGCACAGAGAACAGTGTCAGCTTGCAGAACTCCAGTGATAAACCAGTAGGCACCCGTACCCTGATTGAACACATGCTCTGCTGTTTGCTCTCTTGCTGTTTCACACAAGAGCTACTATGTCTATTTTAAGGGCATTTAGTCGTTCAGGTCACTCATGGGTGGGATGTCCCCTCCGTTTTTAAGCCGAAGGAATGTCTTTGTTACGTTTAGTTATTAGAATAGAGAACACACGTTTGGAGATGACATGCAATGGTTTTGCTAATTGGTACCGTGACATTGTCTCCTCTTCTAATTCAGCAATTTAGACTTGTCAGAAAATAGGGTCCTCCTGGGATTGTGATGGTATACAGAAGCACTGAAGAAGACATAATTTCATAAATAATTGCTCAGGTTTTTCTGGAAAACAGCTGCTGTTCCTGACTGATGTACATGGATTTATTTATTCCTTCTGTTTATATTACTTGACTGCTTGATAGAATTTCTGGTTAGAGGTTTAATCAATATTTCTTTTTATGAAGAAGAAATAAACTTGTAAGGGGTAAAAAAAAAAAACCAGCTAGAGACAAAGCTATTTTCTTTTTGATAGATTTAAAGTAAAGATGATTTCAGGTAAAGGACTGAAAAAGCCATTTTCTCTTTAGGTTTAACATACAAGAAGGTGTGCACTGTCTGGAAGTTGCTCAAAATAACGAGGAAAAAAAGCCATAAATTCAGTTACTGTCACCTACTTCACTGTGTTGTGAATAAGCAAAGTAACACGTGCTGCACTTAAGGACCTGGATAACAATAATAGGTTCTGAGTTTTAAGTGCCATTGATTTTTATATATATATAAATTTCTTTTTTTCCCCTTGAATAGATCTTTCTAAACCTGAGAACTAACTTGACCTTTAGGCCAAATCCTCAGCATTTATAAATCACTGCTACTTACTTGAAATCAGGAGAGCTACTCCAGTTTACACCATCTGTGTCTCCGGCTTGTGGAAAATAAATGTGTCCTTTGTGACTAGAACAGCTTGTATTCAAAATAGTGTAGTCATACAGCAGGGTGGTGAATTGGAGTGTTTATTGTCTTCTTGTTTCAAACAGGACCACATAATTTACCACCAATTTATGGGTGCTCGGTAGTAACGGTAAGAATTGCTGCATCTGGTGATGTTTGCCATAAGCACACATTACCTTCATTTGAACTGATAAAACCACTTTTTATCAATTGCTCACTGTGCTCTTAGGGAAGGTGGTATCAGTGTCGGGTATCAGGGCAAAAAAAACCCGAGAGAGGATGTGAATCCAACTACTTTGGCGTAAAGGGATGGCACAGCTTTATTGACGCAGCCTTGACTTGGTCAGTAGAGTAGAGCATTGCATCAAAGCAGCTGCTCTGACTGCAGCCAGCAGGCTGTTGCTGCCACAGGTTTGGGAGGATGTGCTCTGTGGGTGGCACCTCTGGAATCTGCAGGGGCTGCCTGTCCCAGCCCCCCACCCTTACCAGTGTCCTGCTCCTTGGGGCTTCTGGGTTTGATAGGGAGCCATGCTTCATTTCTGTCTGCTGGAATTGTGAATGTTTGTACTGATCATAAGCATCTTCAGTTTCATACCCTAGAGCTGTTAGATTGTCTGAAGAGCTGTTAGGGGGCTGTCTGATTAACCTGGTGTCAGTTGGAGATGATTTATTTGGGAATAATATGGAGCCTGTTGCTGGAGGAAATGGATGGCATCAGTTTGGTTCATAGATTTTTGTAGAGTATCTTACTAAAATCATATCATGTATTGCAGCACTGGAGAGTTGGAGTTTTAAGAAGGAATTGCAATTTGGATATAAAAAGATACCTGTGTGTGTGTCAGCTCTATGAAAGGGAGAAAGTGAGTTCTTGAAACTGTAGATCAAACCGGTGGCTGGGGCTGTAGTGCATCTTTTGGTGGATCAGCTTGGCAGGCTGGAAGCAGAGATAACTGTCAGGGTGGGACCAGCGGGAGCTCCTGGCATTTCCTTTGGCGGTCCAGGGACTTTCAGAACTTGTCATTACCGCTGAGCACTAGACTCTGAATTGCATTTTTTCTAACTATCAGATTTTCTTTGCATTTGGTTTGAAGTGTGGTTTTGTGTGTTAAATCTCTGTAACTAGAGACCATTAGTAGGAAAGCCTATATCTATTGTGTTTGGTTTTAAACAGCATGTTCATGAAGCACTTGGAACTAGATTTGACATGTTCCACAGGTAGGTATATAGAGATAGCACTTAAGTCTTTTTGCTTAAACTAAATGCCAGGAAATGAGATCACAGTTTTGCTTAGGAAGAATAACCAAAGCCACCCAGACCACTCAACCCCACCAAGCCAAGGACTGCAAGCTTTAGAAAGGTGAAATACTGTGCAGCTGTCAAAGAGAGCTGAACACAGCAGTTTCCTCAAAATTTCTCTTGAGCAATTTTTTTTTCCAGAAACTCGAATATTGACATCATAGCCACATTTGCTGCTCAAGATCATTGTTAAATTAAAGTCTTTTGCATGCTCTCTTATGATCTGAAACCTGGCTGCATGATCTCTTGAGCTGCTGTCATTGCATCTTTAAAAGAGATGGAGTTTAATGAAATGCCTTCTCTGCACTTACAGTGACGCNCTTGAGCTGCTGTCATTGCATCTTGAAAAGAGATGGAGCTCTAGCCACAGAAGCTATGTGATTTTAAGAGAAGACATTGATAACTTTGTGGGGGAATAAAGGAAAGAACAAGATTTCCTCTCTCAGTTCATAAGTCCTCCAATACTTCTTACTGTTTTTTCATCGCCTCATTTCTTAAACTGCCTTTACATTACTGATTTACATTGCTAAAAAAACCTGATAATTTCTTGTGCTAAATTCTATGTATCTATTTTTTAAAAACATACTTCTTCTGGCATGTCTAATTTCATTCCTGGCAGAGTAAGCTTAAATCTTAAACCCCATCATTAATAGTCCAATTGAAAGCTCCTTGAAGGATGAAGTAAGACATACTTCAGGGGATCCCATCATAAATTATGACAAGAGGGCCCTCGCCTTGTTGGAAGCTGCTGTTGCTTGCAAACCCACTCTGCAAGCCAAGGAACTTAAGAATCCAGAACGTAGCAGGGAGTAATACAAAGACTAAGCAAAAATAGTGGATAACTGAATGCTATGCTTTGCCATTTTGTCAGTGTATTATGTGACCTACCCATAATATTCTGATAAAATGTTTGAGACTCCTAACTGAGAAAAGGTGAGTATTCTTCTTCTTCAGTTTTCTCTGGACCTTCCAGGAGGCTGGCTATCAGTAAGGAGAAATCAAAGAGTCAGAGATAGATTTATTTGGGTTATAGATGTAACATTGATTCAAATATTGAACCATGAAACTGTAGGGGTGTACAAACATACTAGATAGAGATAAGGTGAGAAGTACGGGAGCATTGAGGAAATAATTGTCAGGATAATAATGCATATTAAAAAATTAGGTTCATTTACATTAAATTTGATGTGAAGGTTCAGGTTACTTTTACTCTTCTGAACAGAAATATCCATCCCTAATAATTACTTTTTTGTTAAAATGGTAACATGCAATTAGCACTCATTTAAGAATGAGTAAGGAGAACTATTGTTCTTGTAACTACTCATCTGAGAAAGAGAAGCTGCACATTTAATTTTGCTAGAGATGGAAATTGCTTTATATTTTTGTATGTGACTTAAATTCATAACTCAAAAGATACCTTCTTCCAGGATCTCTCTAGCTATTTGACTGCTCAGCCAATGTTTTCATCATCTATGTTCAATTTGTATGGGCTGTACCACATACAGAGAGGCTTGTGCCAGCCACCCTAGCTGCTCTGCATGCTTGTGAAAGCAGGGATAGTACAGGCATCAGGCAGAGATCTGCAAGGCTGTCTGCAATTCTGCTTATTTCCTTGGGATCTGAAGTCCATTCTGCTATGGCTTAACAGTTGCTTAGCTAGAAATAAAACCAATTCACAAAAAAACCACCCCAAAAACCAACAAACAAAACAAAAACAACAACAACCAACAAACCAACAAAACCAAAACCAAACCCTCTCACTAGAAAGCAGGGAGGGCCTAAAATGATTGAATCTGTTAAAAGGCTCAGAAAGACAGATTGACATGTTGGTTTTAATCTGTCATCGGGAGAGTCCTTGAGCATTAACGTGCAGCACAAATAGTGCCTGGGACCCTGGCCCAGTGAGGCTGGGCTGAGACTGAAAAGTCCCTGCTCTTGTGCATGGCTTTGTAAAGCTGAGAGCAAAATTCAGGTAAGGCCACCATTAAGACAGTGTCAGGGCTCCCTTTTGCTGGTAACGTACTGTGTTAGAAGGAGATCTGTACCAATGGGACACTTGTTCTGATAATGAAAGGCAGATTTTTTCATTCTGTAATGGAGTCAGTAAGAGAAAAGCATTAATGTTTTTTCATAGAGGTAATTAAAATACAGAGAAAATAGCCAGGAAAGAATTTATTTTCACTCCAAATTTCTAATTGATTTTTTAATGTGAAAATATGAGAGTGAGGGTTTCTGTCCCCATTTTTCACCCCATGTCCATTACTACCTCTGCACTTTTCCAACTAACAACAGATTATCATCTACCACTGAATCTGGATGAAGTCATACACTTTAGAATAAATAAAAGTGATCAGACAATGGAAGAGCTCTGCATTCAAACTGCTGATGTAGTTCAAAGACTGTTTTTCAACAGAAAACTGGACAACAAAATGTTGACAAGTTTAATATAGTCAGCACTTTTATGAAAGATTGATATTTTTGCAGTGCAGCTTTGATACTTAAGGTCATGAACTTTCTACAAAAACATTTTTTTCTGAAAATGTGTATATATTTTAGCTTTTTTGGCTCACCCTTCCCTTATGATTTCTTGCCACACTGTGCTAGGACATGTGTGGTGCCCATCAAACTGTTGTTTCCTCATCCAAACATGAAGGCTGTATATTTAAGAGCCTGAATAACAGTGAAATGAACAAGGCTGGGTAGGACAGTAATTAAGAGTAGGCACCCTCTTCAAATTGAATGCCGGTAACACTTGGGTGACCTTTTAGAGTCACTGATCCACAGCTGAATTGTGTGTTTCATCAGTTTTCTTCAATGAGTGTTGGGTTTAGGGTGGGTTGGCACTGTATGCTCATGTCACATCTGTGTGTCACTAGTAGCCAAAGGCTAGTGTCAGTGCTACTGACAGGAAGGCAGCAGAGAGAAGCAAGTTTCACAAGATCACCACATTCAGACTTTTCAAACTAGTCATCTTCCCCCTCCTGCTTAAATCCTACTTGCTGCAAACAGACATGGATTGTGTAGGTACTCATCTACAGGTCTGAAACTTGTGTGCTCGCATTTAGTTGTTTGAGGGCAGCTTGGATTGTCTGCAGGAGGTCTGGGTGCACAATCTATGCAAGAGCAACGTTTGCAGCTCATCCGGATCAGCTCTGCTAAACGTCCGTGTCAGTCAGCGTAGCTGGTAGCCCCAGATGGCAGCTGCTGGAAGGGGTACCCTTGCTCTGTTCATGTCAATGGCAACACTGCCTTTGACCCGCTGCGCTTAGGTTTCTGTGCAGGAAAGCACTGGGGAACACAAAGGCTTCTCTTGAGGTTCTCCTAAATGCAAGTCACCAATTCACAACACTGCCAGCTCTGAATGGAAAATAAAAGAAAAAATATGCATTGGGTATCATGAAGTGTTCTGCTTAATTATGTAATTGTGACTAGTCCAAGATTAATAGCAAACCTATTAATAGAGTGCCAAAAGAACATCCTTTCCAAGACTGCTAGTTGATTTAAATGGTGAGAGTTGCAGGACTTTGGTTTTTATTTGCTTTGGTAACACATCTGTACAATATGTATCTTCCAGACGTGGCCTTTTCAGTCAGAGGATCAGGCTTTGAAATGATCTGAAGCAGAATAGAAACACTTGAAAGATCAATCAGATTACAATACTCATAATTTTCATAGAATATTTTTTATTCTGAAGCTTTGGATGATCTTTCAGTATAAATCTATCCTGTCTTTTGCTAGTCTTCAATTGCTTGCAATGTGGGCTTTTTCTTTCCCTATCTTGTTTTTCTAGCCAGCATTGCCAATGTAGCAGCTTTGGGTCAGACACAGAAAATTACCCAAACGCATTTCTTCATCAGTCCCTCGTTCGTCCCTCCCCCTCCACCCCTTTGCTGGCTGTAGCAGGCACGGGTCATCTTCATGAGGCAGTAGCAGGCAGGTGTTATTTCCCCTGGATTTCACCACATAAACCAAAATGAACACTTCGCTGCTGGCAGAAACATGCTCAGTGAACGCTGAGCAGCATTTCAGCCATGTCTCCTTACATGTTAGATGGTTCCTGAGACACTTTCAGGCTTTCTATTGATTTTGCATGGAACTAGGTCAGAGCTGCTTCTAATTGAACAAGCTGGCTGCTGCAACTCTCACTTAACTGTAAAAAAGGGGTATTAAAAATTGATATGCAAAGCAAACTTCTGCTTAATTAGCAAGCAGATGAAGTCAGAATAGACAAACCACCATAGTTAATGAAGATGAGGAAATGGCTTTTACTGACAGTATAATATACTCCTATTTTTTGGGGGGGGGGGAATGGCTTAGGCACGGAACATTATCCACACCTTGCGTGTGGTATTAATAGCCCCTTAGCTTTCTTCGGGAGAGGTTAGGGTAAATTTACAGCTGTGCAGATCACACAAGCCTCCACACATCAAGAAAGCCATTAAAAAGCAGCTCTAATTTCTAATGTGTACTAAAGGTAAATAAAAATCCCTGGTGTGCAGGAAGAAACTACAGGATTCCCTCGAGAGAAGTACTGCTCTGTGTCCTGTGTCAGTGGAAGGGGACAGCCTACAGTGGCCTGGTGCGCACTGCTGTCATGCCAGCAGTGTTAGATGGGATGCTGGTGGAGCTGTGCCTGGCTTTCCCCATGCTCAGGACCCTGGGTTGGATGTGGCTCACTGAGCGGAGCTGTTGCCAGCTCGCCAGCTCTGCTCTGGGTAGGAGCTGAAGCCTTGGAAGTGTCTCTGGTAGCTCTGATCACTGCACACAAGCACTGGCTGCAGTCTAATCCCATCTCCACCACTCCTGATGGCCAAGTATGCCCTGTGCATGGTCTGTGCTCCTGCTCCCTCAGCCAGGCCCATGCCTCCTTTGCAGCTGCAGAAGGTGAGGTCTGATGTGTTAGGGGTGGAGGAGGTTAGTAGTTCTGATTCACATCTAAACCAAATGACTTGCTTTACTTCACACTTGTGTGCATATACAGAATTCTAGACCCCCATTTAGTTCCCACAGTATGCAAGTTCTGCCTAGAGTGATGTATTATTTATTTAGACTTATAACAAACACGCAGGAAAAAAAGAGTAAATTAATAATGCATGGATGATTAGCTTATACATTTCAGCTCACAGCTGAGAGATGGCAGAAAGCAGTTCCCATTTTAAGATCCAGTTGCTTTTCTTTCTTCCCCCAAAAACCCCAAGCTGTAATAAAGGTTCTGCTGTTTATCACTTGGCATTACTGTAAGAAGCCAAGACCTGAAATTAATTTGTGCTTAAGAGCAGAGTGGCAGACTGACCACAGAGTATATATTCATTTGAATGATGGCTTTTCAGGTAAGATGTTCTCTGTAGCTGCCTTCTTCATTTGCTTTGGCCCTAGATACGGCTGAATAAGTTTGTTTCTCACTTTCTTTAGCATTTATGAGTTTTCCAATGCCACAGTTCACGTGCCAGCCTTACCCAGTGTGCAGGTCTTAGGGGACCTTTCAGAGAGAGGAAATTTTACATGTCAATTACTTGTAAAATATGTTTTGTCAAAGAGATTTTAGCCACCACCTTATTCTTTAAATGGAAATGCTTGAGATTCGGGCGGAATAAATAGAAAATGCATATCTTTGAATATTGAAATACAGTGACACCTGGAAGCGTTTGAAACATTTGAATGCCTTTATGGCAGTTCAACCAACTGTATCCATAAATATTTAAAGCAGTGAATTATTTCTTGAAATTTACATTTTTATGTACTATTTTGGCTGACGAATTATTGAACAATAAAGATGCTTTCCATAATAATTTCAGCCTTCAAAATACAGCACTTGACTGTGAAAAGATTTGGGAGTGGCCATCATATGACTGAGTGAGCTCCCAGCATAACACTGAGCTTCAATATCTCCTAACTCCAAATTAAGGTTTTCAACCACATGAGGTAACTTAGATCCCATCTGTGTTTCTGCACCTCGCAAATGAAAGAATTTTACAAAGCTGTGCAGCAGCTACTGTTACCTCTCAGCAGAATATATGTATGGCTCTATGTATATGTTCATGTTTTCAGTAAGGGATCGATGTGGATAAAGCGGCCATTTAAATCCTGCTGTAGCTTTTATAAAGAGTCACCCCATTTAAAATATACTGGTTTGATTTTCAGTCGATGGTAAGGTCACCACCCCGCAGGTAACCCTAGGTGGCAGCTGCATGCATGCCCTCCTTTCTGCCAGTGCCCCGTGCCTGACTGTAGGAGCAAGCACAGAGCAACAAACGTGCTTTTTGGAGATGCAGTAATTCAGGCCACTGAGTTTCTCTGCATTTGCATCCAGGACTGGTTGACAATGTAAAAACATCCAAGTGACTGGGCAGTCAACAGAAGGCCCCAGTGATGCGCTGTGCCCTGGGAGGGGAGTCTTCTGCCTTTCTGAAGCTGTCACGAGTGCATTGAAACAGGGGCTAAATTCCATCGAACAAGAACTAGCACAGACATTTTATTTTTTTCTTAAATTTGAGTGTGGTTCACATTGACATTTATTAAGGAATCTGAAATTGTTCTAAAATTCTCCCCAAAATATTGAGCAAAAGTGAGGCATTATTTTCTTTCATTTCTTATGTATTCGGAAGTCATCAAGAAAGTAATATTACAGAGAACTATATAACACACTGACATGTTGTTTTTCTGACTGTGTATCAAAGTTACTGATAGTGATCACCAAATAAAGATTCAAGCTCTGTGATGGGTTGCATGACATTATAATCTCACTCAATCTGCCTTTCATTTTTAG
Organism: Heliornis fulica; assembly: GCA_013399135.1. Taxonomy (NCBI): domain Eukaryota; kingdom Metazoa; phylum Chordata; class Aves; order Gruiformes; family Heliornithidae; genus Heliornis; species Heliornis fulica. The sequence continues at coordinate 518,519 of VXBZ01008474.1, read as the reverse complement.
GTTATATTACTTTTCAGATAAAAAGAGAACGAAAATCACCTGGAAAGGATAGTGGGATGTAAATTTATGAAGTCTAGACAGACAACCAAAAACTGATTTTCTATACCTTATAAAGAAGTAGACTGTAAGACCAATCTTTATTTAGTCTGAATATTTCCACAGTGTCCAACTAGTTGCAGAGAACTGCTGTGCTTTGATTCAGCCCAAAATAAAACTAAGAACGTACAAATCATTTTTCTCAGGCAACAAGCACAAATGTTTCCCTGTTAAGTAAACTGAAGTGGATGCATCCTTAGCTCCACTCTCAACCACAGTGTCTCCACTGCAACAAAGGGCTGACTGCCTGAGCATGTGAAATTTCAAGGGGTGGTGTTCAAGACGTGTCAGTGATGCACACAGGTGACGCATCACAGCACCTCCAGTAGCAGCTGAACGGCACAGAGAATCAAATCTACTGGATGGTGCATTAAGTTGGTGGAGCCCTTGCAGGGCCAGATTCTGGGTTTGTAAAAGCACCTTCTGTTCTTTTGGCTTTCTCTTCATTTTGCTGGAGAGGAAGAGCTGCAATCTGGACGATGTCCTGTACTGGTGGGAAAGAGGAGTGTGTATGTTTCCAAAGAATTTTGAAACTTTGACCATTTGTTTTCCCAGTTCCTAAAGAACTGAAAGTTATTGGTGTACAGGAAAAAAAAAAAGTCAGATCTGACAACTGCATGTGTCTATTCTGTGAAAAAGTACATCATTGTTTTTTATAGATGAATGCTTAGGAAAAATGTAGGAGTGTTTTTGTTGATGACTGAAATGGTTCAAATCTCAAGGTAATTTGTGCTCCACATCTCTTTGCATGGCTCTGTGTATTAGCAAGTCTCTACACGGTCTCAGACAGAGCAGTGCCACAGACATTTTGTAGCAAAAGGCCCTGAAAGGCAGATGTCATGTTCTATTGATACAGACTGTTATTCAACCTTGTAATGTGTTAAATATGAGGTCTAAAATTCCAAACTTGGAGGCTTTTTTTTTTTTTTTGTGCTAAAAGGAGGTTATTACAAATAAAGCAGTTTAATGTTTCTTCTGTAGCTAGTTTTTTTTTGTGAATATTGCATGGCTACAGTTGGAAAAAATCAGGAGTGAATTGTTTCTCCATACATTGCTCAACCTGCAAGAAAAGTAACGAAGGTCTCAAGAAAAGAAGAGAAAATCACCAGCCATGAAGAAAGTAGACATCATTGCTTCACTTGAAAAATCATGCAATTGCTTTTTGGATTGCTCCTCCTTACATTGACTCATGGTGTTGCAAGCAGAAAGTAATTTTCTGGCCCCAAAACTTTCTGACTAAGTGAAATTTTATTCCCTAGGTTACGGTGCTGGGCACACCTGAAATATTAACACCGGGCAGTTTTGTGGGTTGTGTGCTTTTTATTAGAGCTTGTGAGGTGTACAGATATGTTGCTTGTACAATGCAGCCTTAGGAGAGAGTTTCCTTGGAAGACCTTCTTCCCAATGAAATGACAGCTGAGAAGAATTCAAGTGTTTCCTGAAATTATTAATGAAAGTATAATTTGGTAGAATACCATTTAAAAAAATATTCCTGGTGTATCAAAACTGTAATAGAAAAGTTACATTTTATCAATCTGCTGCATTGTGTATGGTTTTAATAATTAATATGTGAATTGAAGGCTATGTAAACTGTAGGTTTTGGGTATAGACAGTAAAATTGTGATATAAATTGCCCTTAAAAGATTTGTGATTGGTACATATGGAATACTGAGGAAAAGATTGTTATATGGTGTGGGGAATTAGCAGACACTCTGTAATGAAATATGCATTTGTGTATTTTGCAGAACCACTAGATGAGCTGAAGATCAGAAGCCACAGTACCGAACCACTACCAAAGCTGGAAAACAAAGAGAGGGGAGGCCATCACGGAGCTTCCTCCAGGGAGCCAGGGAAAGCTCAGGAATGGGATGGAACACCAGGCCCGCCTGTGGTGTCCAGCAGGCTGGGGAGATCCTCTGTCAGTCCCACCATGTTGGCTGGAAGCAACAGCTCAGGTACGTCGAGTAGCAGAGCAGGGAAGATCTTGTGAATCTCCTCGTGAGCTGAAGGATCTCTAAAGATACACAGATAAGTGGTGTTTCTTATAGATCCCCCAAATAGTCCTTCCTGGGACAGCAAAAGTGACTTTTCTGCAAATCTCATGACTCTAGCATAGGTTATTTGGGTGTTACTGCCTTTTGCTTGCTTTTCAGTTCTCACAGCATCCTGGTAAGTAGGAATATTCCAGATTAGCTCATAGCTTTGTTAAAAATTCTGTTCCCTGTGTATTAGAGTGTCATCTGAGCAAATGCAGGTTCAAAGGTGAGTTTAAAGGTGCCACATCAAATTACCAGGACATCTGAAGATTAGACCAAAGGTGTGTATCAACCTTTTCAGTTCTGTGAGATGGCAGTACAAAGTGGCATGGAAGAGAAATGAAAAATTAAAGAGTAAGTTCTTAGCAAAGTATAGCAATTCTGTCCAACCTTCCTGCACCAGTGTTATTTTAAAGAGTTGGTTGATCTCCAGAATCAGACAAAACATGTTGGCCTCAATCTTCTTTTGGCATCAGCAAACTGTAATAGTTGTTGAATCATGCCTTGATTTAGTTAACTGTGACTTTGTCTTGCATAGCTAGCACTGTTCCAGACAAATTATGGAAATATTTTATTGGCTGAATCTTGATTCCTTTTTTATGATTAAAATCTGAGAGCTGATTTTTATTCTTCTTTCCCCCCCATTTTTTTATGACATTTCATTTGATGAATATTGTCTCTCACATGCCATGAATATTTTTTCCACCGTGTCTCTAGCTGTTGCCTGAGCAACATGTTTTACCTTTAATCGGTGGGGCACTGCATTCAAAATGCTGTGCACAGTTCTCCTCAATGAACATGTACACAAATGGTAACAGTTTGCTCTTTGCAATTAAATTAGCCCTGTAACAGAATGCGAGGACATTTAATACATCTGTATGGCTACAAATGCCTTCTGGAGTCAGGGAGATAACGTAATTCTGTGCTGGGGCTTTGGAACTTAGATTTACCACAGGACCAAATAAAACGAGGGCACTCCCCAGTGCTGTCATCGTTGCTGTTGCTCTTTCCAGCATTGCAGCTACGAGAAAAAAGGATGGATTTTTGTGCAGACATGTCCTTGAAACACCACAGCTTGCTGCCTACCTCCTAGTTCACATTGGTACAGGCATTTATTAGGGCAGCACTGGAATAATTTAAAGAAAATGGGATTGGATTGCCCTGCTGTAAAACAGAAAGGATGTGAAATGGTTCTCGTGTGTGCTCAACAGGCAGCTCTGCAGACGCACAGATTAACTAGGAAATGGAGAGGTCTGAACAAATACCTGAACAAGAGTGCTGATTTTTTGTGGGTTCTACCCATCTCTGCACCTGCTAGTTAGATAGGGGGAGTAAGCCACTCCTAACAGAATCTGGAGCTTTCTGGTCAGCCTGTTCAAGTGAGCCTGACCTGGCAGGTGCACGTGGGTATCGCTCGCTCTAATGCCCGATTGTTCTCTCATCTGTCACGTAATTTGTCAAGGACTCTTTCTGTTTCTTGGCATCACATTGTTTCTGATGGAAAGCAGTGTAAGTTGTTTGGGGGCATGCTGGCATTTGGGAGAGTCAGTGCATTTGTAGTGAGCAGCCAAACGAGATCTGTGAAACAGAAGGCTGTGATAACTTCACTCCAGGAGCTTTGCAGAGTATTTTCTGGAACGTTGCTGTGTTCCTAACTGCAACCATGAAGCATTTTGCATTGCCACCTGCTGCTAGAGATAGGCAGTGCTCTGCCTTTGAAGTCGCTGCTCTCTGGTTGTGCCCCCTTTTTGAATCACCATCAGCTTGTCACTCAGCCAGCCCATTAGTATTCTAGTTGAAAGCAGTGCTGGTAATCAGGAGGGGACTAAATGCTCACCCTTCATTGGAGTTACTGGCTAGCATTGTGGATCTGCAAAGGTAATGAATAGTTACATCCAAGCTCTTTGGGAGTGGAGCAGTGCCTGTGAAGACCAAGGTGCAAGACACATTCGTTGGTACAAGAAGGGAGTAGTGGCAAAGTACCAGTTCATGCTGGCTGGAGCTGCTGCGCTTAAAGATCCCGAGTGCTACCGTCGAGGCCTAAACTGTGTCCTCACAGGCAATATCAGAATATCACTGCTACTAAATCCCCGAGGATTCTCCAAGTCAAGGCAACCTGATGCAAGGAGACGTGCGTGGTTGTGTGTGTATGTGACTGGGCAGCCTGCCCAATAAGGTCCAGCCCAGGACATGATGCTTCCAGACTGTGACAACACTGGTCATCCATGTTCTCCACACACAAGCTCTCCCCTAGCAGCTCCCATCACCTAGAGTAAAATGAGCTGTACTGAGAGCTGTACACTTGGGGGCACTGGGGCAGGGCACCTTGAGCCGGGTCCGTGATCCCCGGAGTGCGGGGCAGAGCAAAGCCTGACTGTCCAAGTGCACACTGCTCTCTGCAGAAGTGACATTGCACACTGGAACAATGCACAATTGTCCTCTCGATCCAGGGCCCCGAGCTTGACAGTAACCCCTGCCACAAGCTTCAGAAAAAAATAGCAAGAAATTCTAAGGAAAAGTCACTGCCAGTAGGACATGATCATTCCTTACCTAAATGCCTCAGTCATAGAATCATAGAATAGCTAGAGTTGGAAGGGACTCCCAGAGGTCATCTAGTCCAACCCCCCTGACCTCAGCCACTGAGGTGACAAGTCCATGGTGACTCAGTCGCTGACAGAGACCTGAGATGTGACAGTTCAGAACAAATCTTACTTTTAAACACACCCCATCTAATACAGACATGTTTTTTCTCATTACCTGACTTGGTTTTGAGACCTGCTAAGCTTTTGACCTACAGATATCTGGTAACACTGAGGTCCACAGGCTCAGTTTGATATGCTGCTGTGCAGTTTCAGCTCTAAATGGCTTCTGCAGGTGGAGTCCTAATTACCTTGGGGTTTTCTTTAAGTGATAGAATACTATATAGAATACTATATACTTAAGGTTTTGTAATTTCAAGTTATGTTTCAGCTTATGCATCTCTTTTTAGGAGACCAACATGGCCAGGCCAGTAGGATGATAATAGGTGTAACTCATTTTTTCAGTATGCATGGTTTCTTTTCCTTCATTTTTTTTTCTTTTTTTTTTGCATGTGATTACTCTCAGCCTGTCACATTGCCTTGTTTAATTCAAAACGTGCTTCTTGGCAGCTGTAGCAAATAAGCAATATTTCTCTTTTCATGTGCAAAGAAGAGACTGTGACAGGATAAGAAGCTTCTCCAATGTAAGTGACAGCCAGAGTATTTTTTTGAATTAAGATTAGGATAGGCAGAATGAAGCCTTCCTTGGATAAATAAAAGAACTCTTCCTGTTAAGATCCAAAAATAAAAATCATACAGAGCTGTTGTATTTCTGGAGAATATAGAAAGCCATAGCACATTGCTATAAAACTGATCGAAAATATTTCCATAAAATCTATCACATTTCAGCACTCTGCTTTATTGAGGAAAATCCAACACCACCCTCTGCCCCAAATGCATCCAGCCAAGCCCTTAGATTTCTAGTGACACTGACAGCACTTGCACTTTCAGAAAACAGGTCATTTACGTGGGTGCTTAAATACATAATTAAGCACACAACTTAAAGGCAATCCTATCTGTGATCGGAAAGCTTGTATATCTGTGTTGGATAGTTTCTCTTAGAAGTCTCATTCTTAATGCTGTCCCTTGGGACTGTCTGCTTGCTTACATCTGTCTGTAATCCTACTGGCATTGTCAGGATTCAGCTTAACCCCTAGAGTCCAGTAATGCTGGGCCCACTGCAGCTGACAACGTGTGCGAGCGCACTTCACGCTGAGGCGGCTCTTGTCCCAAACATACCATTGCTGGGAGTTGAGTGGTTGTTGTGGGTGGGACGGAGACACAGCTGACCTGCCATCCCCTACTATCATTTTATGGCCTCTGCACCTCATTTGGAGGTGGGTCAGGCACGTAGTGAGCACTGTGTGCTTCAGCACAGCTTGAGGGGTGCATCATTTGAAACTGTGAAAAATAATGCCACTGAAATGTCATTATTTAAATATAGCAACTGAATCTTATGAATATTTTTGTAACATGTCTGGATGTTGTGCAGCTCTCCAGCTACCCTGGACAATCTGCTGAATTCAGACCTCATGCTGTCCATTGATCACAACGGGCATTTAATGGCTACTCAAGTGCAATGCATCCCCTGGCCCTGGTCCAGGAAAGCACTCAGACATATGCCTGTGCGTTCCCCAGCTTGGCAGTAGGCTGTTATCCCTTGTCAGCATTTGAGTGGCACTCAGCAGTGCCAAAAGGCCCATAGATGTGGATGAAGAGAAGGTGTTGTGCTTGAAGTGGAGCCTTTGGAACCCTCTTTCAGGCACATGGGATGTAGAACCAGGGGATCCACCTGCATAGCACAGAGATGAGGTGCCATGCTGACTTCATCAGTTTGGACCTAGGTGCATTTTTGCTTGTGCTATCATGGACCCTGAGCAAATGGATCCTCCTCAGAGGACAGATATCTACAGAGCCTTCCCTGTGTGCTTATCACTCTGGCTGATAAAACTCTTCTTGACACCATGAATTTCTGAAACAAAGTCTCAAGACTATGCATTTCAGATGTAAACACTGAGCTGTCTCAGTATCATTCATGTGAGATAAATATGAATTGAACAATAAAAGCTGAGGAAATGAGGAAAACTCTTTTTAATCTCAGATCCAGAATCAGTATCAATATGCAGGCCATGCAGGCAAGATGAAATGACCCTTTAAACCATGAAAGCCAAGAGGTAAAGATACTGAAATTATCTCCATGGGACAGTGGATATAATTATGCAAGAAGACCTCTTACTGCTTTTTAGATAGAAGTTATTTTTTGGAGTGATCATTGTTATTTGAAGTGAACAAACCCCAGTTAGCCTCAGTGCAGGGAATAAGTTGACTGCAGCTAAAAAATAGCATAGAGCAGAATACAGAGCAGAGAGTTGGGCATCACTTATGCAACAGCCCATTTATGGATATTGTTTCCCCACAGTAGTGTGCAGTGTGAAGATGTTACTCAGAGCACTAATTAGAGAAGAATAGAGTATTTATTTGGTCTAAAAATATTCCCCCTGAGACCAATGGAATGGCTATTAACCCACAGACACACACACACATTTCCCTTTCACTACATAACCCAACTTCATGAACTTACAAAAAAGAAGCTAGATGGAGCCATCTCTAAAATATCTTTTGGTGAGGAACACCATGGAAATTGCAATAGTTTCCTAAATACTGTAATATATATTACAGGGAGATAAAGGAACCAATCTCCATGTGATAGGTTTTATTTCTCTGAAGCCGGACAAAAGGAGTCTCTTTGGCAAGGAAATGGTAATCTTTTGTTGTTGCACATATATCCAAATTGGAAATTATGACACTTCTCACTGCTTTCCCAAAGCAAAGAAAGCAATTCAGAAGCAATGGCAGACAGTGTCATGGAGTTTTTACATTCTGTGTGTCTGCTTCGGCTTGTCACACCAAAAACAGAGTTTATTTTAGCAGTGGGGAAAAACAACTCCATCAAAAGCCCAGCTCTTGTCCTCTCTGAAACCCCAGCAAAATTCCAGGAGGGAACAGACATGACATCCATTATTATATCTATATTGCTGAAAGAAGCAGCCAGAAATCTGGCACACAGACAGTGTGAAATCAGAACAAAACCAAATCTAATCAAACCTTCAGAATAACTGCCCAAGTCGAAAAATAAGCAAACCAACAGAGTATGTACAAAATGTAGGGCTATGGGGGAGATCAGCTCGCTCCCTTCTGGATGCTCACTGCCGTGTTGACTTGTGGTATGTTTACAGACTGACTGGGAACAAGTGAATTGAATAATGCATTTGTTGAACAGCATAAATATTTTTGCTGCTCAGCCAGCTGGATGTTAACCAACCTATTAATATTTAGTTGATGAATATTCACCCTTACAGATGCTTTCATTGGTCTAAGTGCTCCAGCTTAAGTGGATAGCTCTTCTCCATACCCTATTGAATTGTGAAACATCCCAGGAAAATCAGCATTTAAGGTGACAATGAAAAAGCCTCAGTGAGAGTAAAAGAGCACATTTCAGCATGCTGCTGGTAGGTGGCCTAATGTGCTGGCTGTCCTCAGGTTTCCAAGATGTGTCAAGTGACCTCGAGGACGTGCTAGTGATGGAATTCTTATTCCTTTCAAATAATGGGCCCGCCAGTGGCTAGTGATGATACTAGAGACCCATGTGGGGAACAGAGATGTTGGTATAAAACAAACGTAGAAAAGCAGCAGTGTAAATGAGGTGTGAGAAAATACAGTTCAGAGAGACAAGCAAAAGATATGTGAGAAAACATGTGCTTCAAAGGCAAAGATGCCAAATAAGGATTGCAGGAGGTATAGGTGCTGCTTCTCTTCTGGAAAACCTGAGGCTGAATAGGAGGAATTATTCAAATCTGTTGTAAAGATGATGGTATTATTATAATTTCTTTGTTTTCATGGAAAGCAGTACTCTTGATGCTAAAATTGGGGGTCTATTGCTGTACAAAGTGTGTTTGCTGAGTGCAGATGTCCTTGTCTCAGTGTTTGCCCACTAAATAGAAAAAGACAGGAGCAAGGCTGGGAGGAAGGCTCGTAAAACATGAGGAGAAGGAACACATACGTGAGGCAAAAGTCATGGCTTGAGAGATGTTTCCTCAGCCATAAACTGGACAATTACTTTTCTTGTGCAGAAGCAGGCAGAACTTTTTCTTAGGAAAAGACTGTTTCTTCCAGACCAGATGCGGGGTGTTGAACACTGGGGTAACACACTGGTGTCGTCATGGCTCAGACACAGAAGCCTTCACCCAAGACTCCTGAGCTGCACAGACACCTTTGTGTTTCTAGGTTAACAGCAGTTACCTGCACTGGTTATAAATGGGGAGCCCCTGGAGAAATGCCTCCATGTACAACAGGAGAAGGGAAATGAAATAACTGAAGATTGCTGTGCAGTTCTCCTCTGGAATAGGCACCTCTACTTCTGTCATCATCTTGAGTCTAGGGAACGGACTGCAGAGGTTGCCACTGCTGATGTTCTGATTCCTCTCCTTTCTTCCTACCTTCTGTCTCTCAATCCACTGCCATTATCATCTGATTTCCAAGTATTTTTTTGTCATTCCAAATCCCCAAGTGTGGCGGCATCCTTACCACTTTTATACACACCCTCCTTCATTTGGTGGTATTTCAGGCTTTGTCTCAACACAGTCTGTGGGCTGCCATCTCCCTCAGCTCTGGGACGGGACGGAGAGATGAAACCAAAAGCTGCTGTAATTCCCTGCTGTATTTTCCGAGGGGTAGAAAAGGGGCGGGAGAGGTGGAGCAGGGTGGAGGTGGTGAAAGGGCCAGCAACAAGATTTCTTTTATGTACTTTCTGCCTGTTTGCTGGTTTGTGTTCCATACACCAGCTACAGAGATACTAGAGGAGGGGAAAGAGGCCAGGACACTGGGTGGGCTCCATCTTAATCTCCTGTATTCCCACCTCAACTTCTGTTTATGATTCAGCCCAAGACTTCTAACTACATCACTACAAACGAAGCCCGGTCTCTATTTAGAGGGGACGATGGAGCCACCACGTTTAGCACGCTGCAGCAGCAACCCACCTCCTGTTCACTGGTGTATCTTCTCCTCTCTTCCTTCACAGAGCCTAAAGCCAGTTGCAGATTAGGTCGGTCTGCGTCCACATCAGGTGTGCCTCCTCCATCCGTTACTCCGCTCAGGCAAGCCAGCGATCTTCAGCCGAGCCAGGTACCATCGTTAGCCAATCGTGAATGACTTCTTGTGCTGCAACATGCCAAATGTTTCTCACCTCTGTGTCTGTCATTTGTTACAGTAAATGATTTATTTTGGGTTTTTTTTAGTTTTTTGTCTTTATTTTCTGTGCCTGTGCGTGCATCTGTGTGTGCGCATCTCATTGGCAATGCAACTCCACTGGCCACAGCCAGTAGAATTTTCTTTCTCTTAATTCTGTGTATCCTTTTCTGTCCTCATTCTGTAATGTAAATGTAGTAAAACTGTACTGTATGAATTGGCTGGGTCTTTTAATTTTTTCGTGTTTTCTGTACTTTTTTACTGTCTTTAAAATTTATCAAAATTTGATAAATTTAATCTATGTTTTTATGTAAATTTCTTTTAAATGTCTTGTCTAAAGCACTTGCACCAATGTTTGTTAATAACTTGTACATACCTGACTTCTGCCCAGTTGTACTTTAATATTTGTGCCAGCCTCACATTTGTTTTGAGCTTAATGCATGATTGTACTACACTGTGATTTAGCACTGTCCTGAAAACTGCTCTTACAGCAAGTTATTCTGTTTAGTTGAGGCAGCTAGGCTCCCTTCAGCTATAGGCCATGTAATGCTTATAGGACTGTTAAATAGTCCACTGTAGTCATATATATTGTATATTGTTAGGAATCAAAAACCAAACCAAAGGGGTAATATCTCCTTGTATCTTAAACAAGAGATACTTTTTATATTTTCCTCATCAGTAACAAAAATGCCATGTAGACACTTGAGAAAGTAACAAAAGTGTTTGGGTTTGGCAAATTTCTGCAATAGTGAGAAAATGGAAAAGAAATAAAGACACGGGAAACCTATACTTACCTTTATTTTATATGCTAATACTGATATTGTATCATTTTGCTGCGCAGACCTGTATTATTAGTTTGACAGTACTAACTGCTGAGAGTAGCAATTGAGAGAAGAGGTTTCACTTAAACAAAATGTGAATGCCTTCTGTCAAGCTTCTCTGTCAAGCACTCCCATATTGTATCGCTTGTATGTACATGTACAGGCCTACACATCACTGTTCATGTGTGTGGGATATATACACACAGGTACATAATCATACGTACATATGTGCACATGCATATATATATATATATATATGTATGTGTGTGTGTGTGTGCACAAACACACTTACTTAGATGCTGAGTTTCTGATTGGCTTCCAGGGAATTAGTCCCCATAATCCTATTGAATTTCAATGAGATTTGAGTGGAAAACTCCCTGAGGACCTCTTTTATATTAATCATGTTTTTAAGTTGTTTGTAGCCTGACGAGTTGATTTTAGAAAGTCTTGACCAAAGTAGAGGCCAGAAGAGTAAGGTTGACTTACTCAATCCAGACAGCCAGCTACTTGTTAGGAAGGTTATATTTGGGGAGCCTAGACCTACAGGTTGAAGTTCTTTAATGGGAAACTGATGCTATTGTATCACTTCTGTGCCCTGCTGGACACAGCGCCCAAAAGAACCTTGCACATTCCTGATGCATATTTTCCATAAGAAAATCAAGCCTGTAATGGAGATGCAAAATGAAAGCCCATTTAAATACCATGTCAAGTGTTCCTTCATCTAAGGAAGAAATTAGGGTAATTGTGCTACCAAAGGTTGTGAGTGTTCTAGTGTTCATGCAGTATAGGATTTTTGATTAAATGGGTCTTACAGCAGACATGCTGCTTTGCTGGTTAGTTGGTGGCAAAGGCACCTTGGGTGTTTTGAAGGGATTTTAGTCTTTCAGTTTATATTAAGAACTAAACAATAAGCCTTGAAAGCAGAAGCTAATGTGATAGAAGAGATAATGAGCCTTTTAGAAGCTTCAGACAGGGTTCACTGAAACTGTGGAGAAAAAATCCACCTCACTTCATACAGAAGAAAAGAACAAAGATGATAAGAGGAATTTTCAAGTGACTGTAGAGGGTGATCTTGTTAATTGAATGATGTATGGTATGGACGGGGCTTCATGAAAATCAAGAAAAACTAGTAAAAGCTTTCTCTACCCGTAAGTCTTTCCTTCCAGCTGTCAGTCTCTTACTGTATCAATTAGTTTGTCATTTATTATGATGACATAAGTTGTTTTAAGGTGTGGATGTGACCATGACTCCAGTGGCATGACAAAAGTCTTATCTCCACGGCAGATGCAAACATTACTTTGTTTGTGGTCTTTATATGCCTATTCTGTCTTAGTGAGCAAATAATGTATGGCAGGTGAATGGTGTTTGGAAACAGCTGGGTTGTTAGCTCGTTCCAAATCTGACAGTGTGTGACATACAGGGTGTTTATTTTTGTGTGCTGTGGCTATTGACTGTATTGATACCGGCTTCCTTGACTACATTGTAATCAGCAGTTAGGCTTCCCAGAAGATTAAGAGAATGCATCCCACCACCAACCTCTTTGTTGATGAGATGGGTACAGCCAACATTCACTTGTGCAGGGATACAAGATCTGGGAAAGTGCAGATTACTTTTAATAATTTTTCTCAGATCTTCATGGATCCCAAACTGGTATTTTTCAAAATGTTTAGCTTGGGATATAAAAACAAACTTGCAACTGAGTCCTCAAGGCCCATAATTTTTCATACAGAATCATTCAAGGAAGTGGTGAGGATGCTTAGTGATTAAAATTAGGTCCAATCTTAAAAAAAAACTAAATTATAATTCCAATCAAATATTGGCAATTATGTAAGTATTGACATTTAATTCCCATATGCCTTGGGGTTTGTTTGTTTATCAGTGTGGGATTATGAGGATTCACCACTTTGTATTCACAGAACTTATTTATTGTGTTGATGCCAAGTCTAAAGCGGTCACTTATAAATAAAAAGAGTGAGCTTACAAGTCAAGATGAATTATGTGACCAGTCTCTGACAGCAGACACTTCAAATTTCTGTAGGGTAGCGGCAGCCAGCAGTTACCAATACACTGAGCCAGATGAGAGCATGCTGCTGTGTACTTACTTCTGGGAAATGGTCAGGGCTTTCTGAAGGAGCTGGCTGCTGGAGGTTGAACTCATGAATTGACTCTGCTTAAACTGAAAGATAAATGTAAGTTTATCTTGGAACTGAAGTTTGTGATTGTGTAAGGAAAAAAAATAACAAATTAAGCAAGTAGCAGAGGAAGTCAAAGGGAGAGCTTGGGAGCAAGGAATACATCTGAGCTACAGAAGTGGCATATACCTATATACCCTAAATACATATCTTAATATATATATATGCTAAAGCGAGGATAGCAAGTAGCAAAAAAGTGTTCTAGACATCACATAATATAGTGCCTTGTAAAGGTTCTCTGGTGTTAGCAGAGAGCTTACAGTGAATGGAAAATGTTCTAGAAAGTACAGTTGTTTATATCATAGAGATAAGGAATGTGTGAACAAAATTAGAAATAGTGAAAATCTATCTGAGCTTGGTGTTTATATAGAAATGAAAACAAGTACCAGTCATTTGTAGCCATGCAGGTGGACAGGAAGCAATGTAAGCTAAACACCATGCGAGGTCTGTAAAGTAGAATAAACATGGTTCAAGGGTGCCCTGGCAAATAACTCACCACCCATATTGCTGGAGCCTCTGTGCTGGTGACTGAGACTGCTGTAGCAGGCATGGCAAGGTGTTTCTCCCTGCAGTGGCAAATGCTCTGTCTAATCAGGAGACACCCATAGAGAACAAAATTGTTCACCTGAGTACAGCAAGTAGCATTTGGAGGCACAGGTGTCACTGCGAGACAGCAATGTTTCCCTGCATCCTGTCATTGCCCACATCTTCACCTCAGAGTAACAAAGGATTATACTCCATTGATGGACTCAAAAATCCCTGTCACATACAGGATACATGTGCATTGAGCATGTCTATCACAAAAGGGGGAGCGTTTTCATCAACCTGCACCGTGAAATCCTGCTGCTGGGGAGCAGAGCATCTCGCATTTCTGTTTTTAATGTACAGTCATCTCTAGGTCACTGCCAGGCCTCTCCCAAAATAGTCTTCAGCACAGCAAAACTCCACTGGTTTCTATTTTAAGAAAAAGGAGCAATTATAGCTATATTTAGATTTTTTTGCTGCATAAGAATTTTACAAAGTGACATTTGGTTTCATCAAGATGTAGACAGCTATTGGAAAATCATATGTATTAAACTGCACAGGAGCACGGCAGTGCATGTTTGTCACAAAGATCCACAATCTGAAGGAAAATATGCCCTTTGAAAATAAAACTTCTGATAGTTACAGTGTGGCGTTTCAGCTTTTCTGCAAAGCGGAGCCTGTTTTCAGACAGATTTCCACAAACCTGTGTACCTTATCTGCAAATGTGCAGCCTCTCTTCATGCTGCCTGTTACTTAGTTGCTTTTCAGCAGGAAGACAGCACTGTCCTTTACTGTTTCCTCCTTGCAGTATGCTATCTTAATTCTGAAGGTTTGCATGCCTCTTAAGGTCTGGTGTCTTCTTGTGGGAAGGACCGGGCAGTGATATCTGGGTCTTATTTAAGCAAGAAAAGAAGATTGAAACTTTACAGTGATGATCAAAGTAAAATCCAGAAACCATGCTGAGATTAGAAGGAATAACTCAGAGGGAATGAACATACAGAGGCAGCTACGAATTAAGAAGTTTTAACTTGCATTGACGGAATGAAGAAAAAGCTATAAAATATATCAGAATTAATGCTGAAATTTTTTGCAGATTTTTATTTTAAAAAAAAAGAAGAAGATAATTAACAATTAAAAAAATGCAGCGTAGTTCATTACTTGCTTGGTACATGCCTGAGCCCCCAGCAAGCTGAAACAGCATTTGTCTTCCCCCATGCAACCTCATCAGTGAACACAATGCAAGAGGCCCACATGATGGACCAACTGAATATAATACAGCTAAGGGGAGATGCCTCCCATTAACAGACTGGACTTGACCACATAACTATTGTTTTCCACTAAATGAAGTGAATCCATCAATAGTTTGGGTATGTATATATAATAGGTGAAAATTCAGATACAAGTTGGATCCTTAACTTTGGATTTAGGTAGCTAAAGAATAGAACAGACTTGGAGAAGGACCAGGTATACACTTCAGCTGAGATCCACCTCTGAGTTGTCAAAGTGAGAGGTATGATATAGGTATGATCCCCTGTGAGTTCTATGAAGAGAGGCACATGCAGAGGGGATGAGCCTATCTAAGCCCTTGGTGACCGCATAGAGCTGCATGTCTGTTACCTCGGATAACCTGGTAATTTGCCCTAATTTAACCTCCGCTGTGGGTTGCGGCAAGCTAGCTCAGGTCTCTCCAGGCCTGTGCATGCCAGAGGCTCCCGGACATTTATCACTGAACAGGTAGGAGTTGTTACCATTTCCATTGCTAGGCAACAGGCATTTACACCTTTTCAGACGCAACCACAGGTGCTGAGTGTTAGGGAGAAGCTATACATATAGCTACAATATATATATAGCTACAATACAGCTAGGTTGATCATTGAAACAGTGCTTTTGGTGCGTTGGGTGGGAGGGCTGGCCCTCGGTTTGGGGATTGGGCCCCGCCAAGGGAGCTGTTTTGAGGGAATGGAAGCCCAAGCTCCACAGAGCCCTGAAAGTAAAATGCCAGGCTTTCTCCAGCATCGCTTTCTTAGGCATTAATGCAGGTAGGGATGTAGAAGGAAGACTTTTCTACTTTAACTATGCAGCTGGAAGGGGTTTTGTTGCATCTGTTTCCAGCTGGTGCAAGATAGGTACAGTGCACACCGGTTTATGTCCAGCAAGAACACAAGAAAATACCCTCTTAATATATTGTTTGGCTCTGCACTGGAGAGCTCCTGGGCGCAAACGCAGTTGAAGAGCTGCTCGAAATGAGCGCTTTGGGAAACGCAGAGCATTGGGAAAGCTCGACCCCTCCCGTGTCGGCCTCGGGCGGGAGGGGTGGGCTGAGGCGGGGACGCGGGTGGGACGCCTCGGGCAGCGCTGCCCGGAGGATCGGCTGCCTTTGTGTCAGGGCCGCGGGCAGGCGGGCTCCAGCCCCGGCGTGAGGGGGAGGCCGGGCCTAGGCCGCGTCGCGCCGAACCGATGGCTCCGCCTGGCGGCCGCATCCCGCACCGTGTGCAGCAGGCCGCGCGCTTCCGCACCGGGCCTCGGCGGGGCGCGTCGCTCCTCGGCACTGGGGGGGCTGCGGCCGGGGGAGACGGCTCCCCGCGGGGCGGGACTGGGGCTCCCCGACAGCCCGGGCGTGCCCTTGTGCCCGGCTTGGGGGCTCATGCTTGTCACGGACAGCGAATAGCTACAGCGTAGGGAAGGGTAGCGCTGGGTCGGGGCTTACGGGAGCTTCACTCGTATTTTATCGGTGATAAAGTACTTATAACGCGTGGGTTTGATGGGTTTTCCATTTTCCTGCCGTCTGGAATCACAAGTGTTGTGTCACATCCCGGCCAGACCCTCGGGCAGCAGGCGCTGCAAGCCCCGCTCAGTGCCGTTTGGATGGCGGGAGGGCCGTCCTGACCCTCACCTGGCAAATCCCAGATTCTCCCGCGACACATTGGTTAATGTTTTCTTTCAGGCACAATATGTAGGTGCTAACCGAAATCCAATTAAAGCGTTTTAGTATTAAACCGATGGCAGACCTTACCATCGAACAGCTGAAATATCCCACACACACGTATTCTCATTGCCCCATCTGCAAACAAAAGAAGGATGAATGGGAATACAGCAAAGGAAAAGCTGGGATCTGTTTGACTGCTCTCCACAGGCATCCTTAGAGCAATACCCTGTAGTTTAGGTGCAGCACAAGCTCACTGTGAGAAACCTACAAAACTTTGAGGTAATAATTTAGAGCTGAGTTTTAACAAGTTCTAAATACTCTCCAGCAATGTGGCTGAAGATGAATGTCTTATGCCTAAGTTCATGAAATGCAGGGTCAACTGAGTATCAGAAGGTTTGTTCTTAACACTTCTAGCCTCAATACTGCATGGAAAGCTTATACTGGAGTCCCTGTATGCTTTGTAAGCATTGTGTTCTCCTTGTAATTAATGAATGCAAGAGGGGTAAATTGCTCCTATCAGGGCTATAATTATTTTGAAGGCACCTAGACAAAGTGCTCTCCCAATGAATTGACATTATCATGCTTTAGTTGGTAAATGTGCATCTGAAAGCATATGGGGGCTGTGTTACTCTGTGAGCATAAACAAAGTGTCTGTGCTCTTTGATTATTCTCAGCTTAAAGTTGCCATCTTCCCCAGCCCTGGTGTACAAGAGTTCAGAGCAGTCAGTAAAGGTCCTGCAGTTATCCCGTGTCCTATCTGGGCTGGGTTCCTGACTTAAGGAATTACTGACATTTAATGAATTCTGCTGATGAAAAACAAGAACCTATAAATCAAGGTCCACTGTTCTGTATCTGATTGCAGCAGTCTTTTTTTAAACTTCCATTATATGAAAGGAATATAGTTGTTACAGGTAGATGGAGAGTTCTGTAGACTGAAGTACTCTTTCTTCCAGTTTGAATACTAGGGAAATGGTAATAAACCCCCATGTGCTAGTAAAGGAATTCGTATCTGCTGCATAGCAGATCTCTATGTCATCACTCAGTACTGTAAATCTTTGCTAGACGCATTCCTTGATGCATTGCAATCTGAACGTAGCATCAAACTAGTGGTTCTGCTTCTGTGGTTCTAGTAATGCAGATGGATTTGCAACGAAAGAACCAGCTTCTGATGTGCTTACTCTCCTACTCAAAGGGAAAAATGATCTCCCTGGTCTGCCAGTTAAAGATCTCAGGGGAGATGCACTCATTGAAAATTAATATCGAGCTACTGTGCCAATTGCCACTCTGATATGGCTTTCTGTGTCCCTCTAATTTTAAAGTTTTGAAAGTCTGTTGTGTATTTTGGATGTAGAATAGCAAAACATATTAAACAATTCATGGGAAGATGGCAATTGTTTTCTTCTTCTCCCTGTGTGTAAATGCCAAGCGTTCCCCTTCAGTCAGTGCAACACTGCTGACATCTCTGTGCTCCTGGAGCCAAGATTATGGTTGTTCTTTTTTGATACTTGATCTTTTTCTTCATTCAAACTGTGTGTCCACAGTGTGGGAACAAGTCCCATGCTTCTCACTCTGTAATCAGAGTCCCATGGGGTTTCGGTCTGGGGTTTCTATACACTATTTATTGCTTTAAATGGTACCTTCTATTTTTGCCTGTAAAGCTATTCCCTTAGAGGGACTTAATTGCTCCTTATGTTTACCCATCACCTTTAATAAGGCTTGGGATAGTCACTGGATCAAAAGCCTGCTTCATGTTGGCCACCAGGATCTGCCACAATAACACTTGTGGTGGTGACAGAGAGACATGGCCATAAATAAGGTCCCTGTGTTGGTAGACAATGTAGAAAAAAAAAGACTGTCCTTACCCCAAGGATTTGTAAGCTCAGTATAATAGATGAGAAAGTAACCAGCTGCAGCTGGAAGTAGATCTGTAAGTATGTGACTGTCAGGAATTGCTTAAGCTTTGCTATTTGTGAAATAAGTGCAAAAACTATTTGGGGTGCGACCTTCTGTTTATTTGAAAGTGATTTTGATTAGCTTTATATGCTACTAATTACAAGGAAATTCATTTGAATGTCTAAAATAGGAGAATCAGACAAATTTTACTAGGAACATTATACAAACAACGTGTCTCTCAAATGGGCATCTCATGGAGAAGTTGTGCTCCTCCAGTGGAAAAGTCTTTAGTGTCTGTGTAGACAAAAACGAGAATGTAGACATAGCTGAATTTTATGAGTGCTGGTTTTGCAAGTAGCTGGGAAGAGGAAAGTCCTCTGGGTCCTACCTGGTGGGATAGACAGGCACAGAAGAACTTATGGAGGGGTACAGAGAGAAACCTCTGGCACAAGCACTTCACTGTTAAGGTATGGGCTGACTTACCTTGAGATGATGTCTGGATATGACCAGTGTGTGGTCTGGGTGCATTTGAAAAATTGGATCATCTGAAGCCATAGGATTTTGCCTTCTTGTTCAGGCTGAATGTTCAAATGTAGATGTGGTGCTTGGGGACATTTGTGATGGCTCTGGCAGTGCTAGGTTAATGGCTGGACTTGATAATCTTAAAGGTCTTTTCCGACCTAAATGACTCTAATTTTAATTTTAATGAGCATCAGAGATGTGTCAGCACACTGACTGCCACCACCTAGACAGAAGTGTCAGGGCATGAGCTGTGTCCTGAAGTGTCACACAGCCTTCTGAGGAGTTTGCACGGCTGAAATTGTGAGTTTGGATTTCCGAGTTTGCTTTTGTGCCTTCCTGAAGTGCAGCAGAGCCCATGCCCACGAGAGGGAGCGGTTGGATTACTTTACAGAGGGATATTATTTTTTTTTTTTCCCCTGCAAGGACAAGTATCTTGCACACACGAAAGCAAAATTCTGCTGTCGTCAGTCCAGCTAAATATGCTGTCAAGATTTTGGATGAGTAACAACAAGAATGTTAATGCTTCAGGGAAGGCTCCACATTGCATTGTGTTGAGTTTCAGCCTGAATCTGGTCTTACATAATCAGAGCATGGGTCCAGAGCAGTGCAAATTGTTTCTAAATATATAAACTGCAAATAGACAACGCTTATTAAAAAGGAAGGAAAGAAAGAAAATGCAAACCTGGAAGTGGATGGCATTGCCACATCCATCATCCCTCAGCTCCGAGGCATGCCTGACTGCTTGGCATGAGAAGCAAATGTGTCAAAGCCGTCTTCTGTTGGCAGACAGCCCTGCTGTTGCTGTCCCAACATCTTTTCTTCAGCATTCAGCTGGGCTGGCCATGCAGCAGAAACAGGTCACTGCACTGCTGGGTCCTGCTTTGCCAGGACTCTGATTCAAGAGTGTGAGAGAGTGTGTGCTCGGCAGCCCTTGCACACCAAAGTGGCCTCTGATTCGCGGCGCGGGGAAGCTGGGCAGGGTTGGGGTTGGGCACGCAGGTCATGGTGGGTCCAAGGCCCGAGCATGGCTGCAGGGGTTCTCCTTCTCCATACCAATAGCGTGGGGTTTAGGCACAAACAAGATGTGTCAGGGAGAGGTGATGGGTGAAAGCAGGTCAGCTGTAGGAAAAGCGATGCCACAGAGGGAGGGTATCAGAGATGGGAACAATATGACCAGTCTCTGGGCACAAGACCCAGAGTCTGTCTTCATCCCTTTCCTCACCCTTGAGTGCCAGCTTCACTGACACTATTACAGCTGTGGTGGAAGAGAGTGGGAGGAAGAATATCCCATTCCCTTACTCTGATCTCTTCTTGCTCTTACACATGCTTTGTAAGCCTGCCAGCAGAGAACAAAAAAGAGGCTTGTTCCATCACAGAAGTTGTTGAAACTTTTCAAATATAACAATATTCTTACAAAGTACGAAATATGGCACTTATGAGGGTTTTCACTTCTCATTCAACATTTTTTATGCCTTTACCTAATTGTTTCTCGGACTGGGAGTTAAAATTTCTTTAAAGGCATGGGACAAGGCACAAGAAGATCTCATCTGTGTGGTCTGTGGTTTCATGTTGAGCCTGGTTTGGACACAGTTGGGACGGTGTGTTTTTGGAAAAACAGTCTTGACTCAGCAGAGAATGTTATGGGGACACACACTGCAGCCAATGCGACACATGTGGGTGACTGTTCCTTGGGAGGTGAGGTACCCTCCAGAGCCCCAGCAAGTTGGTGACAGGCTGGTGAGAACTGTGTGGTTCTTGTGCAGCCTAAGGGCTTGGGCATGGGGCAACAGCCAAGCACGGCCTTGGCACCTAGACCTCTCTCTTGGAGTCAGGCTGTACACAAGTAGGGAGGATTTAATATGACATGTATAGAAACTGGTAACCAGCATTTCCAATAAAAGCCTTACGCTGGCCGATGAGATGGGGAGATGCATACCTGGGAAGTCTTATAGCATAACTGAACAAGTGTTCCTAAGCTGTAACTCTTAGCTACAACACATGGAATCAGTGAGATCACTGTCCTGTCCTGCCAGCAACAGGAAAAGAACAGTTATTTGGAAGGCTTTTGTCTCATTTTTAGCTGCTCTAACAGCATTGTACATGGTTCTACTAAAAATAGGTAACAAGTTACAGTACCGCTAAACAAATATGTAATGTAATTTATGTGAAATAATTTCAGTCCAATCATCAGTAAGTTGTCTATAAGGGAATTTAATTTGGGAGCATTCCTTCCTCTTCAGAGAATCTCACTTTGAGGCATTTCTCATAAATTTACTTATTCTCTTCCAAAACTTGTAAATTAATTTCAAAACTTGTTCTGAGACCTTTGTGTGCAAACAATTAGTTTAGTCACATTCAGAAGGATGCAGTACCAGAACAATAGCAATTGCTAAGTTTATTTCAAATGGTCTTGCAACCACTATTGAAGACATTGTGCCTTGGTTAAAAAAAATATATATAAAAAACAACCCAGAAGCATGCAATTTCCTTTCTTCTCCCCTCTTTTCTGTGTGTATTTGTGTTTAACTCAGGGCAAGAATTTTATAATATTCTTAAAGGAAAAAAAAAAAGATATAAAAATGGCATGAATTCATGAAAGCATGGGTTTATATATAGGCATTCTCTGTGAACAAAATGTTCTGTACTTTAGGTAGAACAACCTTGTTTGTCTGCTCATACACATTTCCGTTACCCCCATGCGCCCCCACTCGTCTCACCTGTTCTGTATATGAACCCAAGGTGTTGTACCATGTTTCTGTTCGAGCTGTGTGTGCCTGATGCATAAAGCATGGCACAGCACAGCAAGGTTGTCCCCACCGTCTGCGTGAAGTCACAAACCATCCAAGCTTTGTTCTCATGGTTGTCACCATTTCACCAGAACCTTTCGGTGTTTGTATAGCCTTATACAGTATATTGCACTTACTGTACCTGTATAGTATCTTGTCTGTATACTGTATGCACATAAATATGTATATTCACTCATGTATGTATGTATAGTATGTTTATATATCTCTGTATATGTACGTGTGTTTGTTCATAGTCTTTCACTAGAAATGTGTGGCTATTCATATACATTATGTGTATGCCAATTATAAGGAAGTGTGAATGCCAGCACCCACTTTTGATAACCTACTTTTATTCTCATTTTGTCTTGTTAAACAATGAAAATAAAAATGTCATGTATTTTAAATGAGAGCTGTAAAAGATTATTATTTTTTTACTAGTTTTAAGGTTTCCAGTTCTTCATCAAAAATACTGGAACAGATCCAAAATTGCAAAGTTATTTGTGTTTCTGTGGTTGAAAACGTTTGGTAACGGCCCACACACTGTGTAGTTTGGGTTCTCTGTATCTCACGCTGGTCAAGTGCTCCTGGGTTTAGAAATGCCTTTAGCCAGCTGGACTCCTGTGCTGCAAATCCCAGCTCTGTAGTAAATCTAGGGGCTGGCCCATCTCTCACGTACAAATGCTGGATGTAGAAAGGCCATAGGCTGGAAAGAAAAGCTTCTCTGGTGCAGGCAAGCCTTAGGAACGGGTGAATTTATCATATTTTATGTGTCAATTTTATGGGAACATTACAGACACCATTTGTCAGACCTCTTACGGTTTGCAATCCACAGTAACATATAATTGCCGATTGATTAGGCCTTTACTAAAACAGCTAATGATCGTTTATTAGCCCTTTGTAAAATTATTCTTGATCACCACACACAACTGCGTGTAGGCTGCTCAGCCAGCGGGCCTGAGGCGCCAAGGCACCGGCTTGTCTTAAACAGCGAAGCGTCCCTGTACATCGGGGATGAGAGGTACCTGCTCTCCAGTTGAGCCTGTGTCTTCGCTGTTCACTGAACTGGAGCTCTGCTAGTAATCATGTGTGTGTCCTGGAGACTTAGGAGTGACAAACGTGTGTCCCTTGCAGTTAGTTTTGTCATGGGGTTATCCTGTCCAGCCGAACAGTCGCAGTGCGTAGTAAGTTACTGCAGCAGAGTGGCAGCAGCTGCTCAGAAAACTCTCGGAAGGCAGATCTGCTGCAGCAGGTAACTAAGGGACTTTGAGGATCAGAGAGACACTGCTATGAAGAGCCTTCACCCCAGCTAAAATTGCATCACTGAAAATCCTTTCATTTTTTAATTTGAAGTGACAGGGTTAAGTTCTGACCTCGTTCGTGTCAACGGCAAATTCCCATTTCACTCATAAGCTGCAACTGGAATGTCTAAGGAATGCTTTTTCTCAACAAAACAGAGGATGGTGAAGGGACACATTCTGCTGATGGAGCTGGGTGTTCGTGGGCCAGTAGCCTGATCCTAAGCCTTTACAAGGTAGTGGCAGTTAGTGGACTCGTGGGTTGGGTGAGCTGGCCCACCTCTTTTTTTACAGTCTGGAAAAGCCCGTTCACTGCCCAGGGTTTATAGTCACAATTGTGCCATTCACAATAGAAAAGAGTAAAAAAGAGCAAGGACAATAGCATCATACATTTTAAGAATTAATACCAGTCAGATCATGACTCTGACTTGATTTCTATACCAAAATTCAAGACACAAACATAATCAGAGAAAAAACCTGCTCCTTTTTGCTGGCTGACAGTTTTTTCCTTATGTTACGTGTGACGCATGTATAGGTTACCATGAAGCTAATGTTCAGTTTGCCACGTGTGGTCATTAGCCATTCCTTTTAAGATGGCTATTTAGCTTTCCTCCCTGCTCTGGAGGGCTGAACATGAATTCACACCCACGCTGCTGTCGCAGGCCGAGTTAGCCCGGTCACCTCACGCGGCAGGCTGCGAGCAAAGCCCTGGATCAGCAGGTCTGTGTTCATGGCTTGACTGAGGCGCTGAACCAGCGGCACACGTATCAGCCTCTGAGATCGCCCTTGGAGCAGGAAAACAGAAGCGAGGTACAGGGAGGTGCTGCACCCGGTGAATCCTGGCTTCTGAAGCGTGCGGGTGCCGGTCTTAGTCTCTTGCTTGTACCTCAGCTAGTCACTGTGTCAGGAAATCATGTCTATATTAGGTCTGGGCACTGTATAGTTTAGCAATTCCTGATGTAACTGAAACCACTTGATGTTGCTGTGAGGGCAGAGCAGATGTGGTACCTCATACTAAGGCGGGCACTTACATGTTTGGATTCTTGAGAAGCTCAGGGCAGTTTAAAACTCTAGTAACCGTTCCCTAACTGTTTCAAATTGGAGTTAGCAATGAATCGTAAATGGAGATGTCTGTCTTTTAATTGTGTTGTTCTGCATCTTTAAAAATGAAGATATGACCACCTACAAGAATATGAACTGTACGTTCCGTGGGGTTGTCAGTCATTCCTTCCTAAACTTTGTTTTCCCTCATGCAACCAGTACAATACTTGAGAAATGGCATTTACTCTAAGAAAGTGACTGTTGACTTGATTCCACCATCAAAAAAAGAGAAATGTAAGAGCACGTTTCAAGATTTCTCATCTGTAAAGCAACTTCCCAGTCTGTAACTCGATGTTTGTGCATTTTGATCACCTAATGCAAAGAAAAAGGAATTGAAGATACCAGACCTTTCAGTGCTGAGGCATTCTTCCTCCATGTGCTATTTTCATAATTTTATATTTTTTTATTTTAAAATTATTCTTTTGACAATCTTCTTGAAAATGCTAGAGGAATATAAAGACAGTATTTGCTGCCAAACTGGCATGGTGAGGTTCTTCAGCTGTCGCAGCGATAAAGGTTAGTTAAACTTGAGTTCTAATACTGACTTGAGTAGGAAGAGTGCTGAAACTCATGTGTGTGTGTTTATCTTGGAAAAAGTAAGGTCCAATAAAATGGAGAAACTAATAGAATTTGTGGTGTCCCAACATCAAATTTTGGTAATTCTAGGATTGGCCTTGACATCCATTTTCTTGTAATTCTTCCAAAGTCTTGATCTTGTTTCCACTCATTTTCATTCCTTCATATTCAACTTCTGTGTCCTTCTGGGTCCTTCCACCCTTCTGGGTGGGTTACCAGAATCATTATCTGGAGCATTCACCCTGCTGCCTTCAGCTCCCTCGGGCATGAGAACTTTCACAGTCTGAAGGGATTGGATCCACAGGAGGGAAAGGACCTGCCCATCAGCAGCTCTCATTGCTCCAAGACACCTCCTAACACAAAGGGGGACAGGCTGTTCATCTCACTGTGAAGTTTAGGATCTCCAGTTTTACAAAACTGTCATGGTTTAAGAGTAAGAAACACTAATTACAGGTGTGCTGTGCAGGGAAGGTGGTTACTCAGGCATAGGCAGGGACAGCTGTAGTGGTCATCGAGGCCACTGCCTCACACTGCCTGTCCTTTAAGGCTGGCTCACATGCAATGGAGCAGCAACCTCCAGGCAGAAGGAAGAGATGGGGAGGCAGGGTTAGTAACCTCTGAAGGAAAACTAGGACACCAGAGTGTCACCCTGCAGGTCCTGTACTGCCAGATGCAGGAGACCAGAACTTGAGCAAAGTCACTCTAGTGTCACTGAACTCTAGCAAAGTGTTCTGTCCTTTGTCCCTTCTGCGACTGACCTAACACAGTATTGGATTTTCCTTTCTATTTTATGGTGAACGACAGGGTGTATCGTGGTGGGTGCTTGACTTCTGCATTTATTGCTTAGCAAAGGCATAGATTAAGCTTTGTTTTTTTCGTGAGTGATCTCAATAGGAATGCACTTTGGGATGATCCACTGTGTAAATGAGATGTGGGAGACTTTATACTAAATATCCCTAATATGAGTTACCTTGCAGGCTTTTATTTCAAATGTACTAGCATTTGCAGACAGTGCTAACTAAGGGTAGATTGAGCAGTACATTTCAGACAGTTGTTTTGTGTTTAAAAAAAAAGCAGCTTAGATGAGAGGAATACATGTTTCCAAATAGGATAATAATGCAAGGTCATGAAGATCTATAGCTAGACTGATTGCCACAGTATAAAAATGGAAAGCAGGATGGTGAATTTATCATTTCAAGTTTGCTATATTGATGGCCTCAGCAAAAATCTGCAGGTTGCCAGCAAACTCATGGCATAGCAGTGTGTGCAGAGCTGGCTCTGTATAAAGTAACTCTGACATTTGGTAATTGGAAGCAATGAATCATGAAACCGGAGGTCTGGAATCAGAGGTGCTGAAAGTTTACTAACCATTTGCTAATTTAATTTTAGCATAAGAATTAATTGCTCATAATCCTGAATCTTTGGGAATTCCTGGAGTTCCAAGGATTCTTGTCAGTTGTTTTTAAGTGGATTAGTTAGGCCATAGAGCACAAGATGTGAAATAGGTCTTCTAGTGGGTGCTCTGGAGTTTTCTTATGATGCTACATCATATATTAAGTGGTAGAACAGTTTTTTTCAGGGACTCTAGTTGTCACTTTTTCTGTAGTAGTATCATTTGTAGGAAAACATATTTCTAGAAGTTCAAAAATTTAGAATAATGTAGATCAAAACATTAAACACAGCAATTCAAACTCTCTAAAATGTGATGCATGTTCAGCTTCAGAAGTTGAAATAGCAGGTGTCAATGAATTCTTTTAATGTCAAACGTACAGGGTAAGATTACAACCTGCTCCTTCCCACTCAGGCATTTGCCAAAATTAAGCCAAGTTTGCTGGGGGAATTCTTTCCCAAGTGCTGAGAGGAAAAACAGAGATGTTATGTTTGTTCTTTAACAAGAATTTGTGAAAGGCCGGAGAGGGTAGTTTGTGTAGCACTGAGCATCCTGCGCCTGCTTGTGTCGCGAGTATGTGAGCGCACAGGGTGATTCTGGTGTGGTTGCTCGCAGCATAGGACACCTTCTAGAAAACACCTCAGACACCCGTGGAGAAGAATGTGCAGTTACATTACCCCATGTCCCTGGGGAGCGTTACCATGCACTATGAACTGCACAGAGAGTGTCTGCTTTCACAGCTCACCTTGCACACCCTGCGTGCTCCTGAACACACTGTCACTTTTCATCACCTTTGTATTAATAACCAATTGTTGGTTTGAATTTAACAGTAACGGGAGAATGGGTTAGCTGTATGAATGACTGACTGTCCTGGGCCAAATGACATTGTCTTCCTTGTCAATATTATTCAGAGAGAAAGAATTTACTGCAGGTTTAGCCTGTAGTTTACCCTCCCTTACGGACTTTTGCAGCCATTGGAAGTATCAGTGTTCCGCTGCAGGATTAGCTGATGGTTAGCAAAGAGGTCATGGCCAATATATTTTTCCAAGTGTTCTTCTGAAGGCTTTTTAAATATTTTGAGGATTTTTTTACTATTTGTTTGAATGAACTGCAGTCAAACTCTTGGACCCACGAAGTCAGTTGGTACATTCCTGTTGGCTTCAGATGTGTGAGGTTCTCTCTGCTCAGACTTTCTGAAACCTGATTCTGGCTGAAGCCCCACCTTGGACAACTCCCTTTTGCAAACTTGTGCTGAGAGGACCTCCACAGCAAGCTAAGAGTATCAGCAAATTGTGAAGTAAGGGTTGCTCCTTAACATAGCACTCCACCATAGCTTGCAACTGTGGCACACAACTGTCTTCTAGGAGTGGGATTTCATTCTGTCCTGAGTGGAAATTCCTTATCTGGCCAGGTGGATGGGACCCATCCACGCCAGAGGAAGTTTTAGTGGGAAAGAGTTTGGAAATTCCTTTTTGAGAGCAGGCAAGAGGGAGGGAGTACCTTTTCCTCCCAGAAGATGGTAAGTGGCTTTCAAAAGCCTTTCCTCTTCACTTACGGTAGCCTGCCAAAACAAACCGGCCTGCTTGACTCTGCAGTGTGAGGTGTAGCAGCACCACACACAGATTGCACTGTTAGAGATCACTTTGTTTACAGATGGAGGAGACATTTCTCATAATCTCCAAGTTTTGGTGATATTTTTTATTCATTATATTTTTGTGTTGGTTTAAGGTCGCTTTGTTATAGCCTCACATCAGCTGTCAGGCTTTTGTTTTATCTTGGAGGAGCAGAATTGACTTGATAATCTTATCATATTCTTAAAGGAAGCAGGCAGGAGCACAGAGCACCTGCCTGCCCCATGCATGGGGGTCATGATTAAAGGTACACAGGGTTCAGTTTAAGACAAGAGGATATGCGTGGGACTTGAGTAGCTCATGCCCCTGAGCTGGGAGATGGAGATAGGACACAGTACAAAGTCCCAGCAGTCAAAGAAGGGGCTGTCACTGACCTGCTCCTCCATTTGGATGCCCACAAGTCTATGGGGCCAGACGGGATCCACCCGAGGATACTGCGGGAGCTGGTGGAGGAGCTTGCCAAGCCACTCTCCATCATCTACCAGCAGTCCTGGTCAACTGGGGAGGTCCCA